>QVRM01003964.1:0-41117 GCA_003439945.1 Dermanyssus gallinae
TTGTTCTCATTGTGATAGTTTTCGTTGCCATTGTGATAGTGTGCTGGTTCGCTGCTGTCGTTTGTCTTAGGTGAGTGCAGATCGTTGGGACAGCCACAGTTAGTCTTTACACCTGCGCTGCTCGTTTCCACAGAATCAGGTACTTTTTTTCTATGAGTTGCAGTTTGTAGTGTATCGATCGGGTATTTGATATGCGCAATGATTGGTTGGTGCGGTTTGACTGCATCCCTCACAAACTGTGCGGTCTTTTATTTGCTGGATATCACCACCGCAAGTGACATATGGAGCCTGGGTTGCTTTCGATATTCCAACCCAGTAACAGAAAAATAACAAGTGCCGTGGATCGAATTAGTTGGGATTTATTGATGCATCGTCGAGGTAGTTGCTTTAAAACGCCTATTGTGTCATCTGCTCTACGTGAACATATATATATATATATAAACATATATATAGACAATTTATTAAGAATACCGATGGAGCGACATTTGTCTCCTGAGAACGTGTGCACTGGGAATATTACTCTATCTCGTATAGAGTGGGTTGGCACCACTTCAGCAGCGTGCCGCGGACGGACGCCGCGTTCCCCTCGTTGGACGTCGAGGTCAAGGCGCTGTCTCAAGAAAGCCGCAGATCTCTTGTCTTTAGCTGCGAGGTTTAGCTTTTTTTTATAAACATATATATATATATATATATATATATATATATATATATATATTCACACACCCTTGGTCAAGGGGGGGGGGCTTTATTGAGATCACAGAAGAAGGGTATCGCAAGCCGGCTTGCAGGCGGCATAGATATCGGGTTGTACACGGTTACACTTGCGTTCTGAGCGCCATGCAAACATTTTGTTAACATTTTTACTGGCAATTATTATGGCTTGGGTATTGGTTCTCGAGCGAGTGTTTATAGTATTCACTTCACAAAATCTCACTGCTTGCTTAGGCCGAATACATATACGAGTAAATGTGTGTATGTCAATTTTATCTAGCATTTTAACAATATTGTCGCATTCAACACCGATCTTGCTAATGTTACAGCAGTATGCAGCACGTTTAACAAACTTTTTATGAATACCGGCAGTATCCTTTCATCACGAGAGTAACCCAGATTCCACACAGGTGAGGCATAAAGCAAGATCAGAAGAACATAATGTTTGTATAGTTTTGCATACAAAGAGGGTTATTGGATCACAAAAGAACACATAATCCATTTCGTTATATCCGACCTTGCTACTTCTAGAATGAGCACACTTTAAATTAAATGTCGTTAACACATATAAGTCTTTTATAGATATTTTTGCAGTTAACTCCTTAGTGCCCAATTTATATATGTGCAGGATTGTTCTGGCCAAAATGAAGGACAGCGCACTTATTCACAGACAGTTTAAGATCAAGTCCCTTGCACCATTCTGCAAATTTGTCCAGCGTTCCCTGGAAAGAAATGATATTATTTACATTATTTACAGGTCTATGCAATTTATATTCGTCAGCATTTATCTTTACCTGCACTGCTGTATGAGGTATTATATGTTTCATACAGTCAATGTACAGTATGTACGTTAATGGGCATAGTATAGTACCCTGGGGACAAACAGATGTGAAATCTGCAGTGATGATAAACAATTATTAACCCTAACTCTAAAAAGACTGTCCGACCAAAAAGGCCCTAATCCAATTAACTATACGACTACTAACTCCGTATTGCGACAGGAGTTCGGGCAGCTTTAAGCGTGCGGTACCTCCAAAGACAGACTTAAAATCCAAGTACACACTGTCGATAGGTCTTCCATCATTAGCAGGAGGCACCAGTGATTTTGGGTCTCGAATGGCGACAAAAGCGTAGAAAGAGCTTGGCTATACGCAAATTGTTCCCTCGAAATAAAGCCTTCTGCATTGCATTTCAATAGCTCTCTTCGGCGATGAACTTCTGAAATTGTTTGCATAGGACGGAGGTGAGTGATACTGGCCTTTTATTATTCGGATCGCATTTTTCTCCGCGTTTGTGTACCGGACATACAATAGCACATCGAAAGAGACTAGGTTCAGTTTCTTTTTCCAGGGAGCGGCGGAAAATCATAGAAAGTGGAACGCATACGTCGTAGCCACACTTTTTATAGACAATGGTCGAAATGCCGTAAGGGGTTGCGCTTCGCTTGTTGGCAAGCCCGCGGAGATGGCGTAAGAGGCAAGATTGTTCTTGATCCTCGTACGCTTTTGCACGGGTTTGTGGACAGTCTTGGAAGCAGTCGACTGCTCAACACTGCTCTCTTCCATAATTTATTTTCTATGCAGCATTCTCTTCAGTTTCTTCTGCAGTGCTGGACCATTGTTCAGCGTGGGTTTATTCAGTTATCGGTTAATCTATTGAGTGTCAGAGTTTAACTTTGTATCGGTATCTGAGACCCTCCGAGGCAAAAATATTTCAAGCATGAAGAACATGTGACTCAAAAACTTTCTGTGCATGTCGTCCACGTTAGGGCAGGCTGAGAAGAACATACATGAGAAGGCTGCGACAAACAGGACGTTTGTCGCAGCCAGATTATTGATAATCTTCTCGTAGTCACCTTTGTCATAGTCCCACCAGAACTGAGTTCATCATTTGCCAGAACTTGTTCTGTTTACGGGTGGAAGCAGCGACAAGTTGCTTCAGGCCAGACTCACAACAAAAGTGAAGAAATCTTTCCTGAATTGGGAGTGCACTGTTAGTTGATTCTTCGGTGTGTCGTGATGATAATATAGTACGCCAACCAGACTAGTTAATATTACGTTGATTCAGATCGCCGGAGAAAACAAGCTTATGTCACCAGTTGCGATCTCCTGTAAATCAGCAATCAGATTCTCTATTCTTGTCGTCAGCTTAAAGTGCAAGCTGGTCGGACTGAGATATGTACGGGCTAGTCGGACTCTGAATCTGCCGCATTTAATTGAGAGGAAGTGCTGCTTAGGTTGACTTCAGCGCAGTGAAGCTTAGAATTTACCAGCAGTACAACGCCTCCACCTGCAGGTCCAACACGGTCCTCATGGAAGACTTCGTATCTTCCGCAGGCAGCCGACTCAGCAGACGTTATCCTGGCGGTTAGCCAAGTCTCAGTAATGAATGCAATATCAGTCTATCAGTTGCCATAAACACATGTAGACAGTCGATAGCTCCAAGTTTGGCGAGTGATCGGGCGTTTAGAGATATACATTTGAGTTCATTATTCACTTTACTATTCGGTGTCTTATTTGAGTTTCATTGCATGTTCTCATCAATCCCCAACCAGGGTTGATGACCGCCGATGTGTCTCGTTCATATATATATATATATATATATATATATATATATATATATATATATATATTGAAGTTATAACAACTAAATGTTTTTGATGATGAAAATAAACATCCAACGAATGTGCGATTGTATTGGCCGCGTGGCTGACGTGTTAGGAACGGTGTGCATGTTAAAAGTTAATGATTTTGGTTAAATACGAACATCCAGGTAACAATATTATGTGGAGGAAATCCTCCAAATTTGGCGAGTGATCGGGCGTTTAGAGATATACGTACATTTGAGTTCATTATTCACTTTACTATTCGGTGTCTTAGTTTGAGTTTCATTGCATGTTCTCATCAATCCCCAACCAGGGTTGACGACCCGCCGATGTGCCTCGCTAATCTATATATATATATAGAGATATATATATATATCGATATAGATAGATATATATCTATAGATATATATATACATATATATAGACCTATATAGATATATACTCTATATATATATATATATATATATATATATATATAATATATATATATATATATATATATATATATGTATATATATATATATATATATGAAGTTATAACAACCTAAATGTTTTTGATGATGAAAATAAACATCCAACGAATGTGCGATTGTATTGGCCGCGTGGCTGACGTGTTAGGAACGGTGTGCATGTTAAAAGTTAATGATTTTGGTTAAATAAGAACATCCAGGGTAACAATATTATGTGGAGGAAATCATATTAACGTTTAGTCTTTACGATAATGCATTTATGGAGATATGTATAGTGGTGTTTCTGAAAGTATTTGTAAATGTATCTATTGCTAATCTATTTCTAGTTACACGCAACCCTTTGTCGACGGTGCACAGACACACACTATCACAACTTGTTATATGTAAATACTAGTTATGTGAGAAGTAGTACTCATACAGTAGAAAAATGATCAAGCTAACGCTACAGTGCATATGCATTAAAAGGCATCAATCATTAATAGTACCAGCAATTGCTCGAGAAGTCTAGACAAAAAGCAAAATCTCACATAGCAGTTAATAAACCTGCATGGTAACATTTGTTTATTTATATAACTTCACTATGTTAGCACTTTGGAGTGGACAATTCTTCTTCAAGTCTTCGCGCGAGCGTGTGACCACGGGTTCTTTAACCCAGGGGTTAGCCCAGTTCAACAATTTGCCCCGAACAGACGCTGCATTCCCTCGTTGAATGTCGAGCGACAGCCTCTGACGCAAAGTCAGACCGTCAGGTTTTTTTCCATTATACTTCGAAAGACTTGGGGGCTCTAGAACACACGGGAAGCCGGCAGATCTAAGTGCGCGACTAAAGGAATCATTTAAAGCGGAGTGACGTGCTCGTCGGCCTGCACTCAATGCGCATGACAGGATATGATGGGCCAACGCGTCCACAAAATCACCACAACGACATCGGTGAGGCACGACTAGGTCAACACCAAGCCGCAGCCCTGCGCGTATGTGCGTCGTCTCGGCGTCTAACAGAGTCTCAATTTGCGGACAGGGTAGGGCCTGTAACCAAGCCCCAGCCTCTTGACTACTAACAGCTCGAAGCCTGGCTCTATCGCCTTGGAGAGTCAAATAACAACGACAATTCGTCGGTCAGCCTTTGAAGTTCAACGTTATAGGCATCCCACCCATCACTGCCCAATAATAGTTTAACCCTGTCCGCCGCCTTTGTCAATGACGACACGATTGCGGGTCCTGCCATCATGACCGCGTCCGGCACGCCTAGACCGCCGACCGAAACCGGGAGCATTACTGAGAGAGCATTACGAGAGCATACCTGCTCCCTTGCCGCATCGGGCAGCTTAAGATTTAGTATGACCTCTAAATTTTCTAAACTAAGTCCATTAAATGGCTGTAAGAGCTCTGGTGATAGAAACGGGTTGCAACCTCTAAGCAGAAGGATTAGACCACAGTGAGCCCCCGATTGGGGTAGTCTAGAATTAAACATTTTTTAAGGAGGTTGTTTTTAATTCTAGACTATCCTCCGTCCCCTACGGGCTTGGAACTGAACCTGAGGTATATCTTCAAGGCACCGAGGGCCGGACATGTTAAGATATCTAGAATTTCCCCAACAGTCCTTGTGACAGCATGGCCGCTGACTCTCAGCGGTATGGTTTATCATCTATTCTCAATGAGCATCGCTCAAAGAAAATTCGATCAACAACAGGGATCGAACCGGCGACACCCCGGTAGATGATAACCATGCCTAGCGCACTAGTCCCCTAGACCACGCCGCCACCGAATTGGGGTAGTCTGCCTGTGGCAAAGTCAAGTTTGTCTCTTCGACTGTCTAATGCCCTTGCAATGCCGTCCGGCAATAAGGGGACACCTAGCAGCTCCAGGTTAACCTTGTCCACTATGCGACAACCCGGGAGTAAGTTAAAAAGGTAACTTAAATCTAATGAGTCAAATTCTTTAGGAGCTGTGACATATACTTCACAGTTGACCGGGTTCAGTGTCAGCGGGCTAAACTTCCATTGTTCATGCCAGATTATCCATCCATTTGCATGTGTCGGGAGTAGATCGCATTTGCACCTACTCCTTGGAAAACAAGTGAAGTTTTGAAGCCTTGCCCAAAAGGCCCTAAACAAAGTCCTCGTCTGCAAAATCTGTATAACCATTTTGCACCTGGCATGCTGCGAACAGACGGAGTAGGCACAACTGTCACGTGTTTGCAAATGTGCCTATGCACGGCTAAATCGCCCGCCCAACCGGCCCCGTCCAGAGCGCTTTCGGCAATTCAAGACCAGCCGACTCAAATCAACGACACTATATCTGCTGTGCCAAAAATGCAGCAAGAAATGGTGGTACTAAACCAAAAACTGGCGGCAATGGCCGAAAAGATCCAGTACATTAATACTATTCCCAAAAAAAATATATGTAGCTCCTGCAGTTAAAGATTGAGAAAGTAGAGTTAACCGGCACCTCGCCTTCAACACTAGACGACGCGGCTAATGCAACGCTAAGCAAGGACAATTGGTATGCTTTATTTTGTGTTGCTCAAACGTTTCCGGATCAGCCAAAAGAATATCAACAAGCACTGTACAGTTAGTTATTCGGCTGATTGCCGCGGCTGTTCTGAACTTTAACGGAAACATCAAGACAGCTAATCAAAAGTTCTACACAAAGCCAAACAGCACCGCCATCATCATCACAGCTGACGCCAGCTGTGACGTATGTAATTCGCATCGGCGACAGCAACAGACCGCTTACAACTTAGAACGGTTTCCCAAACCAGCAGCAGCGACAACAGTGGCAAACACCTGCATCATCACAGCTACAACTCACACTGCGCCAAAATTGTACCAACTTAGAAAATCATGCAGTGTCCAAAAAACATACGATATCAAATTTCGAACCAACATTCACAATTGTGAGGTATACAATGAGAGTACGGTATACAAAGACTATAAAAAGGTCTAAAAATCCTATATTTTCCGAGGAGGGTCACATACGCACGGAAAACACTACACACATGTAACACATTATTTATTTAATCTTATTGCAAAACCAGATGGCAATACAATGTTTGGGATGTATTTATCAAACATGAGAAGCCTATCAGCTCATTTAGAGCTGCTTTTCGGTATGCTCCCACAGCTGCCAAAATACGACGCTCTTGTCCTCACAGGAACGTAGGTTCGCCAAGACCAGATGTGTGGCTTTAGCATCGACGGCAATTCCGTGTGCTTTTTACCTGAAAGTAAAAGCATCAAACGAGCACTAATAATCTACACCCCTGACCAGACCCCTAAACATTATTTACTGGCTTATTATTGTTTTCACTATTAATATATTTAAAATGTAGGTGTATGGTTTAGGTAACACAATGCAAAGGATAACAGCAGCACGCTGTGTGACATACAGCACAGCAAGCGCATCTGATTCAAATGATGGTAAATAAAACTCGGGCCTTTAGCCTTACGAACTATAATTTCACCATAATGTCATGACACACATAAGATATTGTAAATAAACGCACTTAAACAAATATCATTTAAGATCATGTACGTATTGGTGTATGTATGGATCTATTATTCGCTGGACATGTATTCCTAAAGACACATGCTACGCTATTAGATCAGGGGCGCTTAGAGCGGCAATATAGGCGAACATGTTGACGTTTCCAGTTTTTCCCCGATCAGTCTTGCAGAGGCAGTATGGCTTATCATATTTTTTAATGAGCTTCGCTCAAAGAAAATTCCATCAAGAACAAGACCTAGGCAGAGATCATTATGACTAGCGCGGTGGTCCTCCAGACCACGCCTCGATGTCGAGGTTCAAATGAAAAGGGAGGAAACGCCAGAAGAAAATGACGGTGAACACTCTCTGCAGTCAGAAATCTAAGAACGCCTTGCTGCTCCTCAGTCGTCGAATATCGTAATGGGACGCCATAATGCCTTTATACGCACTGACTGCCGCGTCAATTTCACGGAATACATAATTGCCTGTTTCTCTCGTCCGCCATGCGCGCAACCACGCGAGATACTCCATTCACTACTCGACTGGCAACTGCTCTTGCATTACTTAAGGCTGTTAGGAGGGTGTTACTACCAGAGGTAGCGTAGATGTTCCCTTAAGTTTATAGGAACTCGTTTAATCGACAACCTGACTGGTTATCATCCTTGCGAGCGGCAATGAGCGGTTAGCCCAGAGCAACATTGAATCTGCACCTGTACACTTTATTAAAAGTGGAGATTACCTTACAATGCGTGGCGTACCTCGGATGAAGGGAAATTATACTACGTAGTGCAATTATGTCATGCACTTCCGCTTTGAGATATTTAAAACGTGTAGGATGAAAATCAGCAATGTTGTTGGTAAATTCTTGTATTGGTGGCAATCGTCGTATCCTGCGTCTATGACTCTGTACGGAACTATGTTTGTATAAGTTCGGCTATTCGGTTGATTTAAAGATATCTCACGAGTGCTATCAAAAAACATAGCTGCGCGTTTGCGCTCAGCCTTTTTCTAGAAATGCTTCTAAAACTATTCAAAATTAAAGCTAGCATTAACATACACTGATATAAATTACTTCTGTCCCCTCCTCACCGGTAGGGTTACTGGTGTGGCATTGCCTACTAGGTCCCTACCTTAATAATTTCTACAATTCACAAAGTGAGTAGCCGTACCGTACAGATACTTGACGTCGCATGGCGACAAAGTTTGTTGTGGAGGCACATCATATCACCTATCAACATGAAAAAATATTTCTCCTTATTTTTATGGTACCTGCAGTGTTTGTCACAAACATTTCGGGTAAAAAACTATCGAGAAGGTCGTTTTCGCCTGATTGCAGTGATTCAATTCAGTTGTCCGCGAAAAGGCCAAAAGTGTATCATATCCGGCCGCTTTCCAGGGTCCAGTAGTTCGTTAAATCTGTCGTCTCTTATAACTATATGAAAACTAGTAATAAATGCCTGGCTCATTTCTGAAGGTTTCGTCAATTTATTGTGCACATCGTTACCCACAATCCGTGCTACTGTATGTCCTCACGTGTGTGTGTGTGTGAGACAAATTAAGACGGTTTACAAATAACGCTTTAGTGTGAGGTTTTTCGGGCACGTGTTGAACGTTTACAACTTTCAAAATCGGCAATTTGTTCGTGCCAGTTATTGCACGTTGTTCATGATTCGTCACGTGTCCTTCTTTTCCAACTGTCAGCCATACATCCTTGCGTCTTCTGTTTAGCGTGAACATACCACTGCTGCTTCGATGTTGTTTTAAATACACAGACGTCGAGGGGTACCGGTGTTGATGCTTGCATGCGAGTTTCGTTGAGTGTTGCTTCTGCACGTTTGCATTGTGATAGTTGTTGTTGCGGTGCTGGTTCGCTATTGCTGGCCCGGTGAACAGCTGGGGTTGTGGCTGGGGTTCTTCTTTCTTAAGTGAGTGCGGATCGTTGGGACAACCACAGTTAACCTGCCAGATTTTACACCTGTGCTACTAGCTTTCACAGCAACAAATACTTTTCTAAAAGTTGCGGCTTGTAGAGTATAGATGGTGTATTTGATATGCACAATATTTGTGGTGGGATCTACTACATCCGCCACAAACAGTGCGGTATTTTACTTGCTAGATATCACTACCACAAGTGACATATGGTGGCTTGGGCTACTCTCGACATCCTCAGTCAGTAACTGAAAAATAACAAGTGCCGCGGAACGAATGAGTTGTGACTTACTGCTGCACCGTCGAGGTAGATTCTTTGAAACGCTTACCGTGCCATATATATATATATATATATATATATATATATATATATACAGGGTCATTTATATCGTTATGTACTATTGCGAGGTTTGGTAGAACTCGGCAAGAAAATATTTTTTTCCAGTGGAAGGAGCACGCGGAAACCTTGTTTAGAAGAGAGAGAGAGTAGAGTTTATAAAAGTAGTTTTTTTCCGCCTTTTCTTCTCCTACATGGTGTATACTGGCATGTTCGGCAAATTCTGCACGAAGGAAGACACTTCACTGGCTTGCGTAGCGAATGGCCAGATTAAGGAAAGTCATAAAACGTCGATATGTTACGTTAACGCTTTTTAGTGAAAAACCGTAACATTTTCCATTACGACCAAAGATGTACGTCAAAAAGACCTCTATCACGCAATAGCTTAATAATTGCCCACCATTTTAGTACCAAAGTGATGGTGCTGCGGTACGTAGATGTCAAGTAACTAAGCTTTTTCGACAATCATAGTTGTTATGCTTTACGTGCAAGTTTTCACGTTCAGAGCCGTAAAATTTTCCGCCAAAACGTTTCCGCCACTTCCTTCCATTAGGAAAAATGATTCTCTTGCCGAGTTCTACCAAACCTCAAAATATGTATTTAACTTTCTCATACACCCTATGCAAGTATGCATGCCTTCGCTTTCGATATGACTATCGAAAAAGCTTAGTTACTTGACAACTACGCAACGCAGCACCATCACTTTGGTACGAACTTTGGCAATTTGCTATTCCGTGAGACTGGTCCTTTGAACATACATTTTTGGTCGTAATGAAAAAAATTTACGATTTTTCACGAAAAAGCGTTAACGTAAGACATAACAACATATCGACTTTTTATAACTTCCCTCAATCTGGAAATTCGCTTTTCGCTACGCAAGCTAGTGAAGTGTCTTTCGTTGTGCAGAATGTTCCTCCGAACACGCCGGTTTAATCGGTTCCTTCATGCGTTAGCTGGTTCTCCCGCAAACGTAGATTTCGCACAACTATGTAGAAGAAGAAAAGGCAGAATAACTTCTTTTATAAATGTCACTCTCTCTCCTAAACAAGACGTTTTGCGCGTCCTCCTTCCATTGGAAAAAATTATTTTCTTGCCGAGTTCTACCAATCCTCGAAATAAGTACATAACGATATGAATGACCCAGTATATATATATATATATATATATATATATATATATATATATATGAGAGACTGCATTCACGTTACATGCGTTAAAGAACTATATGTTTTTAACGATGATATGTAAACATCCAACGAGTGTGCGATTGTATTGACGTGTCAGAAACGGTGTACGTGTGAAATGGTTATGATTTTGAATAAATACGAATTTCCAGTTAACAATATTATACGGAGTAAATTATATTACATTATTTTAAAATTAGCCAATGACATAAAAAAACCGTACACGGGCAATTGCCTTACGAAAAACCTTAAAAAAATTACGTTTAGTCTTCATTTTAGTGTCTCTGTCGAAACATCAGTTACTATTGTTTCGGAGGGTATTTGTAAATGTCTTTATTGTTAGTCGCATTCCAGTTACATGCAGCTCTTTGTCAATGGTATACCGACGGACAAACAGTCGTTATATTATCACAATGTTAGCATTTGGTTCATTACAATATAATATGCTAGCTAGTGGAGATTGTGGCAATCTAACGTTATGCATCATCACATCCAAACATGTATATGTATATATTTTTCATACAAGGTATGTCTGTGGTACTAGGCAGAGACGCGTCCTTGGGCACTGTTTGATGCTAACGAAGAAAATGGCTGACTGTGAGTGTCAGTGCTACCATGATGAGTGTCTGCGAGGTTACACCCTAAGAGGCGCGCAACTACGAAAAGCGCTGCGGGAAAATGCAATCATGAAATGGGAATGCGGTCGTTGTAGGTTTGAAATTGGTAGTACAAGCACTCCGTTACCGAATACATGATCTTATCGGTAGATGTATTCAAAATATCTCGATAAATAAAACTAAAGATAATCTAGCGGAAAATAAAAAGACCGACGCACATTGTAAACCTGCGGCAGCTAAGGAGGAGAAGGAAACCGATGCACAAGTCGACTCTACCGATACAGCAGCATCCGAACAACAATATCGGGGCTGCTGAGGATGACGAGACGGACACTTTTAAGATGAGATGAACGCAATTGAACAACGTCTTTTACAGCAGATTAAGGCCACGGAAAGGAAATTAATAGGCTGAGAGTGGCACTGCGACAAGCAAAAATACAAGCAGAGGATTCAAGAGCAGAGGCACGCACAGCGATGCAGATGGTCCCAAATATACGGGTAGAAGCAACAGCAGCAATAACGAATAAGAGAAGCCCTAGAAGGAAGTGAGCAAATAAACAGAGACGACATGGTGATGAAGATGACACTTGGTATTGAACACTCCTGGGTCGGGAAAAATAAGGATGCACTCTTGACGAAAATAGACCGAAGTGTCCACTTCGGTCTATTTTCGTCAAGAGTGCATCCTTATTTTTCCCGCTCTTTGGCCTCAGAAAAGCCAATGATATCGCTAATTAAACAGAAAAGTTGCTTCAGGCAAACGAAAGCCCGAGAATGGTCGTATATCAAGGCGAACTAAACGATTTACTTAGCGCCACCGACGAGCACCAACAACAATTGGCGCACATGAGTGTGAACAAAGGGGCTCAGCGGGTAATAAACATCTGTGCCGAGCGAGGAATGAACCTACTAATTGGTACAATACCAAATATACTAATGGTACGCTCATTCCGTTAAGCAGGCGTTTACCACAGCCCGTTAGTGGAAATATATGAGACTGGAATGGCTGCGCAATTCTTAGCAAAGGACGACGTCTATGTAAGCTCGTTTCGAGGGGTGATCATGGCGTTCGAAGTGATCAAGGGGCTTCATAAGCGCATGCAGATTAAACAGCACCTACTAAGCTCCTCAAGATCTCCCTCCCAACAAGAGATGCAACCACCGAAGGACGACAAGTTTGAGACGATTGGGGTGAATTTGCGCACGAGGCAAACATATTAAAGGTGTCGTCAGCTGTTCAAGCTGCGCTGACGTGTTTTCGTAACAGTGCGTATAATTGTTGCTATTTCAGTGGTTAGTCGGTGTTTCTAACAGTGAATCTGTGCCGTAACGGATAGTGTGCAGGTTAAGTTTCTCCGGACAATATCTACATCTCCTACTACCTGAAAATCGGCGCTTTCACACCCATAATCGGACTTTCAATCATCATCATCAGCATCATTAGTGTGTATTCTCCATCATCTACAACCCAGCTACCGCCTTCAGCGTTTTCATCATTACTGTGCCTTCACTAGTTAGCTGTTACTTATAGTCGGCATCATCACCACCACAGCCATCATCACTATCAACACCCAGTACTACTATTCCTCATCATCAAATACCATCTTAAGCGTCATCATCATCATTAGAACATCTTCATCGTCATCATCATTCATTCCAGCTAGCTACCACTCATAGTCGTCATCACCATCACCACCACAGCCATCATCACCATTTTCACCACAGACACCATCACTAACTTCACCATCAACGTCGCCACTGCCGCCATCCCCATTACGGTAACCAGAATCAATATTATAATATTGAGCGAAGATAAAATCTGTCTGCGTTTGCCTGTAACAAACAATATCCTGTTTGTAAACAGGCGCGGCGTAGCAGGTGGCCATGCCTCTGAAACGAACGCCGCCGAAATGGCAAGAGAAGGCGCCGCCGGAACAACGTGCATCACTGCACGTAGACAGTGCGGCGCCTACGGATGAATGCATTCCAGGAGCAGTCAGTGGTGCGGGCGGTCCGTCTAACCGTCCAATGGCAAGTGGCGGGAAGCGGACCGCATCAAGCCCCGCAGAAGACGCTCGTAGTAAAGGTATGCGTGTTTGCGAGGCGGAACCTCGCCTGGTAAGCAAGGAGGACGCCAGCGAAGCAACCGAGGAAGCCTGTAGCGATGAGGAATCTCATAACGATTCGGAGTTTACCACGGTGACCCGGCATAAGCGCTCTCGCGCTATGAAGGTGCCGCCAAGAGTAAGATTCGACAGGCAGGAAGCTGTTATATTCTCCGCAGATGACAACGCCCTTGAGCACAACTTTAACGAGATCTGTGACGACATCGCGAAGATCGTCGGGGGGAAAATAGAGGAGCCTCGCTTCACGAAAAACGGAGAACTTGTCATAGTCGTGGAGAGGGAAGATGATAGAGCAACTTTACTCTCGCTATCGGAGTTAGCGAAAGTTAAAGTCTCATCAAGAATAAGCGGAACACGATCTACAATAAAGGGCAAGATCACCGGGGTTCATTCCTCAATCTCGGAATCGGCGATATTATCGGCGCTGCAGTCTTCCGGAGTGACAGAAGTTTCTCGGGTAAAAGCAAAGAACCCCAGAACCAACGCCGTGTCAGCTACGGAGCACGTTATTTTGACGTTCTCTGGCAACAGCTTTCCGGCTGAGGTGCGTCTGGGGCTTAAGCGACACGGAGTGGTACTATACCATGAACCCTCGCAGTGCTATAGGTGTTATAGTCTAGATCACTTCGCCGCTAACTGTAAAGCCCCAAGGCCCAAATGTCGAAAATGCGGCTCTATGGAGCACCTCAGAAAAGACTGCAATGCTCAGGCCCGCTGTTGTTTATGCAACGGGGAGCATGAGGCCACGTGGGGAGCATGTCCGCAAAGACTGCTACGCATGGAACAACTAAAGAGAGCCTCGCGAAGCATCGTACAGAAGCAGCACGACGCCCCGTTAGTCCCAATCTGCGTACCAGTATCTAACGTGCAAGCATCCGACAATTTTACGAAGCGAAGCTGGTCTTCGGTCGTAAAAAATGGGATCAAAGAAGTTGACGGTGGAAGTCGTATCCCCACGACACGCATAGAGGAAGCTGACCGTATCGCATTAAAGCCGGCAGCTCCGTCACAACAGCCAGACATATCGGCACAACCATCGACGGACAGTATTGTAGAAGAAGTACTCCGCAGACTATCCCCAATCATTCAAGAAACTATAACGAGCGTTATCTCAAAAGTCTTGGAATCCGTACTGCCAGTTGTTATACGCGCAGCAAGCGGAGCAATGGCACAGCCAGAGAAGAGCATAATGAACGCTACCTCGCTAGCTGAGTCGATCCAGCAAGCTTTCTATAATAATGCCAAAGAAACTGCGGCACCCCCCGTGAATCAAAATGACTGTCGTGACAACAACAACAACAACAACAACAGCATTACGACCGGTGGATCAAAGACCCGGTGACGCTCGGAAAAGATCAAACTCAAGGAACAAAAGCTTACGCAAGTTATCAAAGTAGTACTATGGAACTGCGAAGGACATGGCGTATTAGAACTGTTAGGCGCGGAAGCACTCCGAGGAGTGGATATTCTAATTTTGACGGAAACTTGGGCTGTAAAACCTTTTACTTTAGGGGGCTTTCACGGATATCACGCACTTGCACATAAAGGCGAGGGACGGGGTAGACCAAGTGGGGGGGTTTCAGTATTTACGAGAGCAGAAATTGGAGAAATGAAAATAGGAATAATAGCGGAAAATTTAGTAGCAATAGCGTCAAGGGGGGTGGAGATTGTGGCAGCTTATGTAAAGCCGGCAGGTGTAGAGTCTATTGAGACCATGACAGAACGTATTATGCTCGGGGTTGAGGCTGTGCCTAGAAAAGCACCTATGATTCTAGCGGGGGATTTCAATGCCAGGTTGGACAAGGGAATTTCTGAACGAACTGAAGCATTCTTGGAGATTATAACGGAGATAGGCTGTTGGTTAGTCAGCGAGCCCGGCCTAAACACATTTGAATGTAGTACAGGAGCGTCAGTCATCGACGTTTTTGCCACAGACGGAAACGGGAATGATATAACATTTTTAGGGGAAAATACATCTTTTCGGGAAGGAGCGGGACTTAGAAGGCATATACCCATGGGAATGACATTTAAGATTAGCAGCAGTGGGGAGGAGTGTAGCCGTAGGCAGGGGACCGGAACAAAATTGGATAGTGGGATTTTCTTAAAAGGAGTTGGGGAAGTGTGTCCACCAGGGGAAATTCACATAGAGTCATATGAGCGTAAACTGGTAAATCTAATCACAAGTGCAATAGTTCCGCGTCAAGAACAAAAAGGAAGGCCCTGGTTTAACGAGCGGTGTAGAGCAGCAAAAAATGCAAACAGGCTAACTAGGGACTACGTAAAGATTTTTCCGGTAATGAGGCCGTTAGCTATAATGGTAAAGAAAATGACGCAAAGGACATACAAGGAAGAGAAACAGAAGTACTGGGAAAGCCGGGAGTGGAAGTTGTTACGAGAGGCAGAGGAACACCCGCACAAATGGCTAAAGCATAAAAGAAAACAGCAGTGCCCAGTGGAGACTGAGAGACTAATTAAGCACTTTGCTGGTATGCTACAGGGAGCCGACACCACTCCAAAAGAAATAATATTATACAATGGGCCTTGGGACAAAGACACAAAGCTTGCACGGGAATGGGTAGTTCGCGAGATCACAATCGAAGACGTTGTCAGCGCAATTGAAAGAGCGCCTAGAGGTAAAGCGGCCGGAAACGATATGATAAGAAATGAACACTTAAAGCAAACGTTGGCACTGGCGCCATGCTGGAAAGCTCTATTCGATAAATGCCTAAAGTCCGGGAAAATGCCTAAAGCGTGGAAGGAAGATACTCTCATTGTTATACCTAAAGGGAAGGGCATAGAAACAGAGCCGGAAGCTTGGAGGGGAATAACACTTAAGAGTTGCCCCTATAAGATATTCTCGGGGATAATATCAGATCGACTTGAGCACTTCCTAGAAACCAGAAACGCAGTACCAGAAGAACAACACGGGTTTAGAAAATCCAAGTCGACCCATACGGCCCTGCGCCAATTGCTAGCAGAGATTTGGGAAACTCTAGCCGAGCCAAGAAGACCGCTATATGCGGTATTTATAGATCTTAAAGCCGCCTTTGACCTAGCGCCGAGAAACATAATTATGGAGAAGCTAGCCTTGGAGGGAGTTCCGAATCAGCTGTTAAAAATTTTGGGGGCCATCCTTAGGGAGAGCATAGTATGCATCGACAACGGTATAGGGATTGTGGGAACAGTAAAGCAAACAACCGGCGTGGCTCAAGGAGACGGGCTTAGCCCGTTGCTTTTTTCAATATTATTGGGAGAACTACCCAACCGGGTGAGACAGGGGTGGACTCGAGAGTGGGCAAGTACTTTAATGTATGCAGATGACATTGTAATCTATGGTAGGAGTCTATTTAGGGTTAAACAGGGACTGGAACGAATAATTGATTATATGGACGAGATGGGGCTTAGCATAAACTGGCAAAAGACAGTAGCAGTTAAGTTTCGACCAGGGGGTCGATTAGCAAAAAACGACGTTATTCAAGCTAGGGGCAATGTAGTACAATTTGTAAATAAATTTACTTATCTGGGTGTCACTATAACGTCGAATGGTAGCAGTTTCCGAAGACATATAGAAGGCAGAGTGGGAAAAGCAATCCGAGCGGCAGCAGCAATTAAGAGCCCGCAAATGTTGTCAATACATACCGCCTCCGCTCTTTTCAAAATTAAAATAGAACCAATAGCAACATTCGGTATATCACTTATATGGGAAAAATTGGGAGAAACAGAACTGCAGTTACTAGATAGAGCCAGATTTTTCTTTATGAAACGGGTTTTGGGTTTAGCCAATTCAAGTAAGAATAGAATAGTTCATATCTTAGAGGGGGGGGAGTTTAATGACACAGGAATTACAACTTCGATGGGGTTTACCTAGGACGAAAGCGTTTGAGGCTTATACTTTGAAGTGGACGGAAAAATTGAAGGGAATCGATTTAGGAATATATAATACGGTAGCGATGACAAGCACGGCCTGGCGAGCAGCGGGGTATAAAGGCAGACATTTAACTACGGCGTTTGCAGCCCACGGGTTTCATCACGTGTTATGTAGCACGGAAGAATTCCACGATCCTCAGGAGTGTTGCAGGTGCACGAGGTGCTCTGCCCAGTGCGATAGATACCACGCCGCAGCATGTCCTGCAGTTCAGTCAATAGCTGAGCTTGCAAGATGAGAGAAGACCCAATGACGTGAAGGAAGCACTAGTTGTGTCTGATGTATATGTTTATAATTTTACCCAACCTGGGTGTTAATAAACCATAATAATATTAATTGGAGAGAGTTACAGCGGCAATAAGCACGTGGAACAGAGGTATGACAGCACTAATGCGAGCTGGCAGAAAATAGATTGCTGGGGCCGCGGGAAAGAGGGGATGGAGGGCTTAAACTCGACCCACAGCAATATAAAGAGGCGCGTCGAGGGGGAAGAGGAACAACGTTAGACGGCAGCCAAGATCTGAAAATTTGATATTTAAATATACGAGGAGGACGAACCCAAGGACAATTGAAAGAAATTTGTTTAAATGTGCTAGTGGTGACTGAGACACATTTGCTGCAAATAGAAACCCCACCGTTGCATAAAGATAAAAGGTGGATAGGTGTAAACAGAAAAGTGTCACAATACAGATTCGGAGGAGTTGAAGTACTCATAGGGAAAAGCCAGCACATAGAGGTGGCTGAGGCAAATGAACAAAGCAAGCGATCTTATAGTAGTGGAAATAGGAAAAGGGCCAGTAATACAGAAAACAAAAAAATACTACTCTACGAAATAATTAAGAAGCTTGTTAAATAGAACGTAAAGACCATAGCTATCGGCAATTTTAATGCGCATCTGCTCTATATTGATAAAGATACTGATGAGGCAGGCATATATTTAGAAAACCTGTGTAGCCAAGCAAGCTTAAATAATATGAACCTAAGAATGAAAGGAACATACACATATACAGAGACAAAAAAGAAGTTGACCATCGACGTACTGGGCAACCAAAAGCAGAAAGCTGGATTGTAGACATTTGTATTGACGAAGGTAAACAACACAATGTGGGGAACAACCATAATTTGATAACTTTTAGCAATCAGAATAGGCAACCGAAACTAAAGAGAAAACAGAATGGAACTACAAAATTATAGTGAAGAGAAAGTTGACTTGGGACGTTGCGAAAATACTAGAACAGTGGAAATAAACTGATTTAGAACTACTATATGAGAAAAGTATTAGAATGGCAATGCAAATCTTAGGTAACCGGATTGTCAGTTTTGCACCAAGCCACACAGTCAACTCCTGGTGGAATGAAGGTTTAAATAGAAGTTTGCAACTAAGGGGAAACCTGCCCAGACAACACAGGAAGACGGAACACCGAAACGACATAAAGCAAGCGAATAAGCTGTAAAGGGAATACATAGAAATAAAAATAAAACTAAACGAGGATATAGCCGACGCTATAAAACGAGGCAAACTTAAAAATAAAAACATAACAAATGATAGCGCAGGAAAAAGGATGATACGTTTCTGGGAATACATAAAACAGCAGGATGGAATATCTGGATGTAGTGGAGAGAGGAAAATGGAATACGCATAACAAGGGATAAATGAGCCACTAAATAACATGTTTGATGCTCAAGTTTATGAATTACCAAATCGACAAACATATGTATGAAAAGCGGCTGGCGGATAACTAAAGAAAATATTATAAGGTCAAAAGACGACGTATGGGGCATTGCTAAAATTGTTAAAAGTGGTCCGCGAGAGAGATGCTTCAAGAATGGTTAGCAGGAAAAATCGCCTTTATACTAATACGAAACTGTCCAATTGCACACCAACAGTAACAAGCGTTGTGCACAGAATATTTGCTGCCATCCTTAGGGGCAGGCTACAAGATCAGCCGGAAGAGATGAACCTAATGGGGCCATGGCAGAGTTGTTTTAAACAGACAGGAGAATAGAGAATAGTTTTTTTCGTACTAATGGAAAATATCTATTAGGCCGGATCTAGAAAAGAGAACCTAGTTGCAACATTCCTAGAAATCCGAGGAGCCTACGATAGGTCGATAGAAATACTCTTTGCAACAAGATGATCAGTATATTTAAAGAAATGTATCAGAGGAAATACATTTTCACAAGAATCGGATCGAACACATCAGGATTCTACAGATTAAAGAAAACACTTCGGCAAAACATGCCCTTGCTTGGTGTTACTGTTTTTGCTGTATATTAAGGAGGTGGCACGACAGGTGTATGAATAAAATTTGATAATAAAATATTTTCAAAGCTTAGCATGCAATAAGAAAAGAGCATAGACAAAATAATGCAAGAAAGAAGGCTTTGTGGAGCTGTAACAGATTCATGGTGACTAATAAGCTTTGGAAAAGCATGTTTGTGCCAACAGTAACATACGCTAACACTATTGTGAGCTTAAACGCAAGCATGGTAAACAGACTGGACACAATACAACGTGCAGTTAGCCGACATGCAATACAATGTAGAAACACATGTGCAGCACAGTTTATCAAAGGGGAGTTCGGAGTCTCCATCATCTGGGCAAGGAAAGCGCAAGCCAAGACATGTATTTAAGCCATCTAAAAAACCTAGCTGCAGGTAAAAATGAACAAACCTGGGCGGCCAAACTGCTCGCAGCAAAACTGACTAACAGAATTATGATCAAATTGGATACACGGCTAAAGTTCCTTGAACGCAAATTTAAATGCAAAACGATGGATTTTAAAGAACACAAAGTGTTGACAATTAAACAGATAACCAAGGATGCAGTCGTCTGCTAACCCTCGAATGGGACGGTGCTAACCTGAGACGTCGCTCCCAAAAAGTGGTAAATTTCGTGCACTATTTAGTACAATTTCGTGGTGTGTGTGTGTGTATGTGCTAGCAAGATGGATACCGATACGAACGATATCACAATGCCGGACTACATCGACCGTGCAAAAATTTTTATGCAGAATCATGGTCTCCAGCTTGATGAAACGGCACGTATGACAGCAGTCATGAACATGTTTGTCATTGGCGAAGCCACCCAGCCACTCAAACAACGAGTTCAAGCGGTCGAAGAGACCACTGTGAAGCACGAAAAGCGCCTCCAGGAACTCGAAGACAAAATACAAGTTCTCAAAGACCGACTTAACACATCGGAAACTAGGAACAAACAATTGTACTACCAATTCCTAAATGATAGAAAACGGTCCTACTCGTATAACGTTCTCATAATGGGAATTGCTGAAGACCTGCCTGAACTTCGACGCAAGGAAAACAGTCGTGATCCAAATTTCAGGAAGTTTGTTCTGACTTGCCTCCAAAGATACGTTGTAAGTATCAAAGACGACGACTTTGAACTTGCCCATCGACTGGGTCCGGTAGAGCGAACATCTCGCCCCCGGCCCATTGTAGTTAAGTTGTACAACAGAGATAAGGCGTGGGCCCTTACATCAGCATCATTTGCAGCGAGGGGTAAAGCAAACTCCCCAAATTTCATCATTAAATCTCATAAACCGCCAGCTGATAGACCTAGTGCCTCCCCCCCCACAAATGGCAACACCAATGGCCGCGACGGCGGTTCTACCCGGCTGCAGCAGCCCTATCAACAACGGCAGCCGCAGCCAAATCATCAGCGTCAACAACCTAACAGCAAACATCTTCCACCTCCAACATTAACTCGCAATAGCAGCATAGACAACTCAGGCAGACAGACCGTCGTTGATACCTCTATTACCAACGACCAGTGGTCTTCTGCTCCTGTTGCTGCTGCAACAACACCAGTAGCAGTGACAACGGCAACGGTAGGAGTGACAAATACTGCAATCAATTCTGCTGACGGTGACAACATCGGAATGACGGGCTGTTCGAAACAGCAGCCCAGCAGACCAACAAAAGATCTCCAAAAACAACAACCGCGTCAACAACAAGAAGTGGGAGGCGAAGATGATGAGGAGGAGGATGAAGAGCAAGGGTCGCAAGAGGATGAGCAGTCGGGGACACACAACCAGCAGCAGCAGCAGCAAGCGAGACTTACTAGGAGCCGTACCAACACCAGCGCCAACTCTGCTGGCAATGTAAACAACGTCAATGAATGGCAGACGACGCTGCCAATACCGGGAGCAGCAGCAGCACCAGATACTACTTATAAAAAGAGAAAGAACAGGAAGCGGCAGCAGCCGCAACCTCAAGATGATCAACAAACAGCTACTGCTGCTGATGTCTTAGAAACAGCAATCATTGACATTCAAGAAAATAGCGCTATTCGGCTTAAACCAAATACACCACCTTAAAAACAGTAACGTAATGAACCAATAATAATCTTAACTGATTTGTAATGCAAAGTATAAGTGAAGTGATACCAGTTATAAGATATAATATAATCACATGATTCGGCTTATTACATGTATCATTACACCCGAAAATTACAGCTACAACACATAATGTCAAGGAAACATACTTATCAACACTACATCGCTGAATAGATTAGAAACAGGTATCTCAATTAAAACTATAATAGGTTACAAGTCAACCATGTACATCTACCGCACCATAGAAACTATGTATGTATATTCATGTGTGTGTATGTTCATACATGTGCATGTGTGTGTATATATGTTTACCTTCTTCTTTTTCCATAGCCACTTTAAGGGAGCAATAGGCACAGTGAAGCACCGTTTATCCCTCGAGGGAGGACGCCTAAGTCATTACCAGTATTGAAAGACAAAATATATTGTACATTTATTTATAAATATTATCACTTTTCTTACTATATTATTTACTTTTCTTATTAAACTATTTACTTTTATTATATATACATATATTTATATATAATATACTTAGTCCTATTATATTACTTAGTCTCATTATATGTATATTACCTAGTCTTATTATATTACTTACTTTTAGTGTATATACTTATATTTATATATAATATACCTAGTCCTATTATATTACTTAGTCTCATTATATGTATATTACATAGACTTATTATATTAGTTAGTCTCATTAAACATACCTGCATATGAATCCGTTTGATGAAGAAATCTTATACCAAGACGAAAACAACTGCCAACTTTTCCAATTTCCTAACCGTTGCACAACAAATATAAATGCCTTACCTAAATATTTCAAACATATTTCAGTTTGTCACTTTAATCTAAGGGATATTAGTGCCAATACTAGATTCTGTGATCTGAAACATGATATTGAGTCGTTTACGTTTCATCTTGACTTTGTTGCGATTTCGGAGAGCTGGTGCACTGTAGATACAGAACACATGTACAATATACCTGGATATAAACATTTAGCTCAATCCCGAACACAAAATACTCGAGGCGGAGGTGTTATCTTATATATAGATGAAAAACTGCCACACACTAAAATTACTAAATATACGAATGCATTGGAAACCATACAAGCGATAGCTTGCCAAACTGAAGTGCGAGGGCGTAGTGTTGTCGTAATCACACTCTATAATAGTGACGGCAACTTGAATAACTTCAAATTAGCTTTAGATACAATACTTTTGGAATACCCATCAGACATACTAACAATTATTCTAGGAGATTACAATATCGACATACTCAAATCAAACTACATAACATCGGAATTCCTTCTTTATATTGGGTCACATGGTCTCCGGCCCCTCCTTAAAACCATAACTCGACCTTCTGACAACGGTAGTTGTCTCGACAACATTCTCCTCCGTAATGATGAACTTATATTGAACAAATTATATGGCGCAGTTGATGTCCTCACACCAGATCATCGACCGGTTTTTGCGGCATTAACTGGTCTAGAACGTCCAACACGTACGAAAGTACAGACTATGAATGAACCACGTAGAAACTTCACGAAAAAATTTCATTTAGAATTTCAGCAGGCACTAGCAACAACGCCGTGGTTTGACATAATAACCAGTGACTCCGCACAAATAAACTTTTCGGTCTTCAGTTCTGAACTAAACAATCTCTACAAGAAACATTTTCCATTTCAACTCGAACGAACTAGACCACAAAACACTAAAATTACTGACCAGTGGTTTGACTTAGAGCTCATTCAGATGAGAGCAGCAAAGGACAGGCTAGCCAATAAGGTAAAAAAATATAGTAATCATTATGACAAAATGCGACTAAAAGAGCTTTCAAGAATATATAGGAGAACTTGCACACAAAAACAAAAAGAATTCTATAAGAATAAATTTGACACCGCTTCTCTCCTAGAAAGATGGAAACTAACGAACACGCTCTGTGGCAGGAATACACAGAAAGACACTAGAATTGCGTCTATTACACACAACAACACTACAACAACTAACCCTGCTGAAATAGCTGAAATACTAAACAGAAACTTTGCAACAATGGGTTCTAGAGCAGTACACAACAAATATGGTACAAATATAGCCGAATACAACTATAAAATTCAAATGAACTCACAAGTCCAAAATGCTCCCATTGAAGAATTTGCATTTAGCAAAATAACACCCGAGGCTATTATCCTGAAGTCAAATAAACTTAAAACAAACATGGGCGGTAGTCAAACACATATTCCCGGCAAATTCATCAAACAATACATAATCTATTTATCAAATATTTTGGCAGCCATATTCAATCAATGTCTCACACAAGGGGTATGTCCGTCAGAATTAAAATATGCGATAATCACACCAATATTCAAACAAGGAAATAAAAATGAGGCAGTTAACTATCGACCTATAAGCTGCGTTCCCTTTCTGGCTAAACTATTTGAATCAATTATCAATGATCAGATTCGCCTATACCTCCATGATACACACTTTATTAGTCCAATGCAATTTGGTTTTCGTAGTAAATGTAACACTAACTTAGCTCTCACACATCTTCAAGCATATATAACTAAAACCTGGGAAAACAATCAAATAGTTGCCGGTATCTTTGTTGACGTTGAAAAGGCATTTGATTCAGTAGATAAAAATATACTCATCAAAATACTCACACAACTAAAATTCAGTGAAGGACCCATAGCATTCTTTAATTCGTACTTGAGTGAAAGGGTGCAGATAACTAGAAACGGCGACAATCTGTCATCGCCATGCTCCCCGCACCTCGGTACACCGCAAGGGACCAGCCTCTCACCAACATTATTCCAAATATTTATGAACTCGCTTCTAAAGGCAAGCGAACTAAAAGCTATCGCATTTGCAGATGACGTAACTTTTCTTTGCCCACTTTCATTACAAAGCCTGGCTCGCGATATCGAATACACTAATGGCCAACTTAAACTTATTTCTGACTGGTATTTAAAGCACAGACTGTGTTTAAATACTAAAAAGACAAAAATGCTACTTTTTAGTCCATGGCAAAGATCGATGAACCAGACAATAACAATTACGTTAGATAATACTAATATACAACAAGCATTTGAATACAAATGCTTAGGTGTAACCCTAGACCCTTCACTCTCATTCCGAAATCACATAAATATCTTAATTAAGAAACTTGAACAGATTGTGCCTCAGTTGGGCAAACTAAGCAACATTGGCGTATCCACTGATGTATTGTTGATTGTATATAAATCGTTATTTCTTTGTTATATAACATATTGTTTGCCACTATTCGGGTCAACTCTTGCAACACTCATAAATAAGATACAGATTGCACAGAATAATGCTTTAAGGGCAATTTTTGGCTATAGGAGGGATGAAAGTGTAACTCATCTGTTCGCTATCCACAAACTACTTAAAATACCATCACTTTACAAATTTGAATTAGGTATTCTTGCATATAAAAACTTCCGTGGCATTTTACCGCCAGATTTATCATTTTATTTTGAGTCCAACACCAACAGAAATCGTAACAGCCCACCACTCAGAATCCCCAATACGTATCGCAACTATAGACTTAAATCACCTGATATAGCCATAGCCAAATTATGGAACGCTCTCGATACTGAATTAAGAGAATGTAGATCACTTAATTTATTTAAGAAGAGATGGCATCAAAAATTACTCAGTGAACAACGTACCGATCGATAACACATTTTAAGACATGCAGGTTATTACTATTATTATTATTATTATTATTATTATTATTATTATTATTATTATTATTATTATTATTATTATTATTATTATTATTATTATTACTATTATTATTATTATTATTATTATTATTATTATTATTATTATCATTATTATTATTTTATTATTATTATTATTATTATTATCATTATTATTATTATTATTATTGTTATTATTATTATTATTATTATTATTATTATTATTTTTAGAAAACTGGGATGACAAATACTACAATGTATGAAACACGGATGTTCTGTAAGGAACGTGTGTTGGAATGAATAAACTGTTTGAATTGAATTGAAAATTGAATTGATGTGAAGGAGAAAGTCGACAAATTAGTCGAGGAAGGATGGAGAGAGGATATGGAAAAACATCCTTGCAAATTTACAGGCAACAAAAAGAAATACGACAGAAAAGATATTATATTCTTGAGCACGCAAACCAGTATGCTAACCACCTGACTGCTGGTGACCAGATACTTGGGAATTGAAAACGTTCGGTGTAGATCGTGTGACATTGAAGAGGAATCCATAGAACACATTGTGCTGAAGTGCGATGAGCTAGTAGAAATAAGAACAGTGTCCTTGGCCGAGGCATTAGGTTTCGGTGATGAACTAGTATGACAAGAGTTGAATGAAACCAAACGCAGACTAGGGAAATGGACTAAAAATTGTAAGAAAACACTGTGTAATTAGGTAGTAATATAACCATTGTGATAATCCAATTAATAGTGTATATGCACAACAGACAAGAATGTTTGTAAAAATACATACAAGGATAGTATGGTACTAATATAAATGTATACGAAGCCAGCAGCACGATGTGCGCCATAGTGCACAGCAAACGCATCTGAATAAAAAGTATTGTACAAGAAATGCTAAATAAAACTCATATATGTATATATATATATATATATATATATATATATATATATATTTTTTTTTTTTTTTTTTACACGCCAGATTGGGTAAAATATACAATATTACGATCGATATCACTACAGTCTCGTAATGATATTAATAATAAAAATCGCTTAGTGCCAGCTTTGTTAAGGAGGGGATTGCATGACACTCACTGCCATGATATCTTACACATATACCATAACAATATTTACAAACACATGTGTCACACGGTTCATGGCAAGCGTCTTTCTGACATAGAATATGGTGAAAATCGTGCACAACAAAACGGGCGGTCATGTGCCTGTTTGTCCTGCTCGTGCCCTTCCATTCTGACCTAACCATTGCATCTGTCATATACAAATGTGGGTCGATCTCTGCCATTTTCTCTTCATATCGCCGTATGAACTCGCTGTATGCAGGGGTGTCTGAAAGCGCAAACTGTTTTTTGACCTGTTCCACGAATAGTGGAGCATCGCACAGCAAATACGTGTGGCGGTTGTATAAGTGTATCGGTCGCGGCCAGCCTGCCCGCGTGCCTGAACTTCATAGCTTCTGTCTTCTGCATATTTATTTCAAGGTCTACTACGTTCACGTACGCCGACAACGTGACCAGCGCCTGTTGCAGATGGTATCTGCTGCTACTGTAGAGTACTAGATCGTCGGCATACATAAATATCTTGACAGCTGGGTGTCGGGTCTGTAAACGTGTTGGTAAATCGGCTACCAGTAAACAAAAAGCAAAGGGCTGAGGTTATCGCCTTGGACAAAGCCTGTCGTTTGTTGTATGCTTGGGTGCTCCGCTACACCGTCGTCCAAGATGATCTGATTGGATTGTAGCACGTCCTTCATCAATGTCAGCATCCGCATCGGGAACCCGATTTCGGCGAGCTTAAGCAGGACTCGAGTTCTTGAGCCTGAATCAAACGCGGCTCAGACGCGGCTTCTTGGACGGTGAAGTATTCGTCTAGTTGAGTTCTCCATTTCAGATCCTCTTCTGACCAGACCGACATGAGAGTGGGCACTGCCCTTGGCACTGTGTCATGTGAGCATATTTATATAATCGCATTTTAAAGTTTTCTTTATGTATGATTTTAAGGCACAAAGTGGGATGTCCACGAGCAGCTATATATATATATATATATATATATATATATATCGCTCGTAGACTTAAGACGTAAACCTCTAAAATGCGATTACTGTTTTGTTTGTATATTTCGTGACTACTTTGGCTGATTCGTCACGAGACATGTGATGACGTATCTCACAAGCTATTTAAGAAACTTCCATTTTTATGTCAAATTATGGAATATCAAACTTTGGCTTGCCTATTTTAGATAGATGATGCCATTGCTTATATAAAATACGTAGTGATCCATAGAACGCAACATAATTAGCCATTTCAATAATTATAGGGTTTTGAGTGATTTACTCTTTGGTTTATCTAAATGCACATGTCCCCTTTGAAATCGGAGGCGCTTAGAGCGCCACATTGGCGAACAGGTTGACACTTTCAGTGCTTCCCCCGGTCAATCTTATGGCAGCATAGTAGCTGAATCTCAGCAGTATGATTTATCCTCTATTCTCAATGAGCATTGCCCAAAGAAAATTCGATCATGAACAAACATTGAACCGGCTACACCGGTAGAAATAATCATGACGAGCGTACTGGTTCTCTAGACCACACCTGTATGTCGGAATTTAAATGGAAAGGTAGATAAACATTTTGTTACTTTGGTCTCGGGTCATCGTTCCACACTGATAGCAGTTAAGGGGGCCTTACTGCCAGAAGTAGCGCATATGTTGCTTTAAGTCTAGAGGAACTCGTTCAATCGGCTACCTGACTGGTAACCATCCTTGCGAGCGGCTATCATTGGGTAGCCTACGACACCATCGAATCTGCACCTGTACACTCCAATAAAAGCGAAGATTATCCTCCCGCACTGCATGTGGCGTATCTCGGTTGAAGGTAAATCATACCGCTTAGTCTTCACTGGACGCAATGATGAAAAGCAAAATTATTTATGCACTTCTGCTTTGAAATAGTTACATGGTGTGGGGTGTAATCAGCATTGTTGCTGCTGCGTAATAAAATCCCTACGTCCTACCTCTTTGACTCTATACGGAACTAGAATAGAATTTCCCTGAAATGCTTCTAAAATACTTAATTTGCTAATAATTACTAAATTAGTCGAGTAGCATTGGCATCCACTGATATTAATGACTTCGTGTTCCCTCTTCACCGGTAGGGCTACTGCTGTGGCATCGCCCACTATGTCCCTACCCTAATCATTTCTATGGCATTTCCACAAAATCAGTAGCCGTACTGCATCACGGTTTAATACATACTTGTCGTCGCATGGCGGCGAAAGCTTGTTGTGGAGGCACATCATATCACCTATCAACATGAAAAAATATTTGTCGTAATTTTTCATAAATCTTCGTTGTCGCTTACGTGCGCAGAATTCGTTGAGGTAAAATTTGGAAGGCTCAATAAATCACCTCCATAGCTGTAATCATAACACAGCCTTTTTTTTATTTTAACTGGACTTTCAAAGACATCTAATTTAGCGAGTCGGCCCAGGTACGGTTGTGTTCCCGAAGGAACGGTGTGTCGTCTACGCCAGCCGGTTATGGGTAGAGGCGCCGTTAACCAGCCTACGCTGGAGATTGGATACACCTTCCCGCAAAAACTGCTTACTGTCCTAGACTGGCTCTTGAATAACAAGTCCTCACGTGTTAAGATATTCATACTACCAAGCACAGTATAACAAAGTTTTTGCCGAACGGCAAACAATAGTACCGTAAACAAGGATGCATAGCGTGTTATTCATAAGTCAGTGCATCTCGAAACCTGTCTAATCGTTCGAAGTAGATGGCCTCCGTCGCAAGCCTCCTCCCATTGGTGTTCTCGGCATGCTACTCCGCCGTCTGCTTCTGGTTAGCCAGCTGGCTGACAAAGTTCGCTGTGGTGCCGTTTCGACCTTCGTTAGAAGCTGCTGCAGTTGTCGTTGGCTGTTTGGGCTCGATGCGTGTTGAGCTGATCGGTATGCTAGACAAAGAAGTATGGATGAAAAATCACTTTCAAGTGGAGTGAAGTTACGATTTGTACAACAATGTTGTCAACATGTTCCATAGTTCCAACGTCTCTGCTCAAATTCAAATGCGATCTCAAAGAGCATTATCTTGAAACTTTTATATCTGGTTAAAAGTGATTTAAACATACAACCATGTTGCAATGTATTGTAAATAGATGAAAATAGCATATATAAATTATACATTGTTATCTCATGAAAGGCACCAATGATAACTTTCACAATTTGTATGGCGAAGTGCGCTCTCAGTTATCAACTATACTGCCATATGGTGAATTTATAAGAAAACAAAACAAAAAACTATATAAATAATCGTTAATAACTTCAAGTTAGGTTATTAGACTTCGTGTAGTTGATCGTATCGAGGCTATCAAGCCATGTAACTAGCCACCATATGCTAAAATTGTAACATAATATAATATGACTCAAAGACGTCTTTTTACGTAGCCTGTAGACAGTGCGGTTGCATGCAAAGGTTTACCCAAGGTTTTCGTTAATCTCTTCTCTTCATACATATGCAACCGACAAATACGGCATGGAGAGAGGGTTTCCTCAAGCAAAAACTAAGAACTGTTGTCAGGAATATGTTTGCATTTAGAATGTGGACCATTTGAGGTTCAGATGAGCAGCGAGCACCTTGATCAGGTAGTGGAGCTGCGACAGATCACTTACGGTGGCCCATTCTCCAACCAGCAAAGCCGGAAGCTTCTGCGACTTCAGGCGGCATCGACTAAAGGTATCATATAGTGCGGTTGTACGTTGGGTGATTTCTGACAACCCAGATAACGGTGAAGTAAATGTGCACCTGTTGTAAAAAGACTTCCTCGCTTGCCGCATTTGCAGACAAGGTTATCGCCCATGTGTATATATATATATAACTATATATACAGACATGGGCGATAGCCTTTTAAGCAAAATGTCCTTAATGGTTACAATAGTTTGAAGTGTGTAATTATATACACATTTACCACTGTGTGGTATTTCGCATATTTACAATATCGCAATTAGTCGACAGTAATCCGACTTGCCGGATTGAAATGGCTGTTTCCTCAATGTGAGAATCAAGTTGAGTAGACTAGTGAAGACATCATTGACGGGATATTAAATGTGAGATTCGTCACCAAGTTCTAGTATCATCGGCATGATCCAATGGATGCTCTTAAAAACATTACCAGGGTTAACTAGCCTGTTGCATACTCTCTATCCAATATATCGCGTTGTCTTTTCTCTCGGCTTGCCGATTCCGAACACAAACGAGGAAAGCGCTCTCACGTCAGACTCATTTGTTGTATCCAACCCATACTGCAGGCAATTCAAAATCCTGATCCACACGTACGGTGACTCAGAGCAAATGAGTTATAACTTCATGTAGGTGTTCCAATTTTGTTCTTAATGCATCTTGGCATATATATATATATATATATATATATATAACCAAGAGTCACGTAAGGGTTTGTTTTTTTGCTTTTTGCCGCTATATCGAAAGGCGTTGACGGTGAGGCTTTGTTTTTTGAGAAGCAAGCTGTTCATCAGTAAACTCGTTACCATCGATGAGCTGAAAGAAAATGTTTGGTGGAAGGTTTCGAAAATAACGCTTAAGTTATGTCAAAAAGTCTTTAGAAATGGTGTTTCTAGCATAGACAACGCCGATTAGCGGGGCGGCTTTCTAATATTATATTTTGAATATAAGATATACAACCTTCTAATAAAACCGAGTTTTAACCGTACCTACCTTACGAGCCCGGACAGGCAACTAAATCCTATAGCAGCAGCGAGCCCTTGACCACCGGCATCACCACCGGGATTCACCGACGTGCATTCATACACACATCTATCACAGCAACCCAACCTGTAAGAATAGCAGGAGCAGCCAATTATCCAAACTCGGCAACCTTTGATGGTGCAACGGGGGAATCGACTATTCATGTATTCGCGACTAACACAACGGGCACTTTAATTGAGAGTGTTATCAATTGAGCAATGTAGCGGATAACAGCCATGTTCATAGAGATAGATGTCACTCTTCACATGTAGAAGAGGCGAGTGCTCGTAGCAAATTATCTCAAAATAGATCACGTCCAAGAAGTTATTATGACCCCCGCCGCTGATAGACAAAGACAGGACGTTGACAGGTTTAATGAGCTATCGGATCAAAGCATTTTATTGTCTGCACATGACATGTAGAGCGACGGGAAGAACGGCGATGGCAGATCTCATAGGGCCAAGGCCTATCACTACCATGCAAAGGAGGTGGTCCCTATACGCAACATTAAGATCATTCTATCGACGAATATTATGAGAAGTCCAGAACCAGAACAAGCGTTTAGAGCAGGTGCGAGTCCCGAAGGCGCAGCAGAAACTGTGGTTAGGGCTTCGGAATACCTCGCAAGTAAGGTCGCCATGTCCTATAGACACGCCGGCGACTTTACGTCCGCTCCCGAACCATCTCATACATCTCATACAATTTCAAGGAACCTGCCGATACACACGGTGGTCAGGTTGGAGGTGGACATGTAATGGGGAGCCAAGCTGTAGGAATGTTTAGTTCAGAATGTGGCAGAGACCATAGGACGACTCCCGAGAAGAAAGGTGCCCATACAGAGCGGCATTTGTAACGAACACCTGCAGCACGCAGCAGCAGCAGCAGGGGCGCCTTATTGGTCGGCTCTCGTCAGTAAGTGTTGTTTCTTCCAAAAGGCAAAGGAACACTGATTTAACCAGGTTCCTGCCAAGTATCGATAAGAAGAGCTGTGCCTATAAATTGTAAGGGCGTTTTTTAATAGGATCTTTAAACCCAATTTGTCGAGTACAAGGTCACTCCTAGACAAGAAACGTAATAGAGCATAGAAATCGACCGTGAAGGCATACGAGTATACAAGTCTCCTTACAGACATAAACGGGTATTGGCGCGGAGAGGTCAATTCCTGGGCGTGTTCTAAATTTGATAAAGGACATTCTATAAACCAATCAAATTACTTTAATTGTCAAAATTGCAGAACACCCATGTATAGAGCAGACAACTAGTTGCATTACGCCTTTGTTGCACACATTGAAGAACAATCATTACTTCCGTACAATTGCTAACGTGGACTCGCTCACTGTCGCTATTAAGAAAGCGTTCAACAATTTAGATTTAGAAACATTTTAACACTGGCTTATAAACGCTTTAAACCCCGAATTGAAAAAGTGATGCGTGATCAGGGTTTATATTGAACAAAATTGTTCGTCAGGAATTCTCCGGTGGGCTTACTCAAAAGATGCCTTTAAATATAGAATCTGTTTTTTCTTAGGTACGGCCTCATAAAGGCATGATAATTTATGCGCCAATTAAAGCGGCACACTCTGTATATAATTATATATAATACTCAATAAATACACCACGTTGATCCCAATGTTAGCACGAGTTGGCATGCAGCCCGAGACGAGAGCCGCACATTGGCCTTGGCCGACCCGCGTCGAACGATTGACTCTCAGCACTACCTACAACTCACTTCAAGTGAAATAAATTAAAAAAACAAGCAGATAGAATATATATATATATATATATATATATATATATATATATATATATATATATATATATATGCTAGCACCTACAGCTGCCGGTCACGTAGGTAAGTGACATGCGCATTATATGTAATCGTGTTTTTTACCGTTTGTAGGAAATCGACAGCTAGCGTTCATTAATGCGCATTAGATTGTCATTGCTGCGCCAAACCATGGTAGCTTGTAATGCTGTTTGGTGAACACTTTATCAGATATAATTAAAATTGCCTTGTTTATACATGTATGTAACGTGATACTGGGTTACTAGTTTTGCGTCACCGTTTCACTTGAAAATGTTATAAACACTATCTCTATGCATAGAGTGCGACAAAAGACATTTGACAACTTTAAATATTTTGACATATAAGACGAAGTGGACAAGGTACGGGTCAAAATTAAATTTTTATTAGAAAGTACTTTGCACGCCGTTAGTACGAAAGATGATGCCAAAAAATGGCTTCCCCGTGACTTTTTGACATTGTGCTCTTCAAGAACCTCACAGGATGCCCGAAAATGTGTTGTAGACCAGACGGTTGTACGCGTTGAGGAAGGTTGCATTGACCCTATAGAGATCTTCTAGTTGTCAAGTTGTTCTAAAGCAGGATGATGCTGTATGAAGCCGTAAGCAGTGGGGGCTAATGCAATAACCCAAGTAACAACTTCTGGGGCTTTAGATCGTCCATATGGCCGAAAAGCTTTTGGCCATACGTTCAGAGATGTGAGTTCCCAATGTTGTTCCTTTGACAGTCAACACCCAGGTAGGAAACATGGCTCACATACTATATTGGGAAGTCGCGTACCAGAGGCCGATTGCCCCCTGTTCGGAACTTGATTCCTTTCGTCTTCACGACATTGACGCTAAGCTGGTTGTTGGAGCAGAATCGTTACAAGGTGTCCAGAGCGTCATACCCTAGCGTATGGACAGTATTGTCTGCAAACAGCGGTGTTGTGGAAAGAGCGTTGCACGTCTGTCGTCGAATGTAATAGTTGGCTTAGAACATTGCTGCCAGCACGCTCAGTATTGATTAACAAGCAGTACAAGAACCAATCCTCTTCAACACAATTCTTTCGGGTGGGAAATGTGTAGTAGACAACCCAAAATGTTTACCACATTCGTAAAATTACCAAACAGACAAGGAATTCCTGATAATCAGTCTGAACGCTTACGTCATTAGTGTCGTTAGCGAAGCAATTGGGATATTTGTAACACGTATACCATGTTTTTGATAAAAGGGTGTCCGTCAAAACAATGATGCACACCTATTCCAAGGATAAATAGACATGTTTACGGAAATGTTTGACATTTAGCCGATTTAGAGGTCAATGCGCTGTCCCAGGCGTTTTGCTAGCAGGTTACGAAGAACAGAAGGCTTCTGTATATTGCGGCGTTATGGATCAGACACCACATAACTTAATTGTATGATTAATCAGAACTTATTCTTCCACATAGTAAACATATAAATTCATATTTATTGGCACACCGCATAAAAGGTACCGTATTTTCTCTTCCTATTTATTTGTGTTATTTCCGTGGGCCTTTTAGAAGAGGCCCGGCTAAAATCCGTTAAAGATTATTGGTGTTTGAAATTAGCAGTACAATTGTGATATTTTGTAACAATTAATTAGCCTCTACAACAGATCCTACTCATGCGTAGTTCTTTAATCACTGACCTTTCTAGCAAAGACAGATGGCTTGATTGACGCGTGGTTGACACGAATAAAGTTCAAGCTATCTTATACCAACAGAAGGTTAAAGTCATTAGTAGCGCCTCTCAAAAGTGGGTCATCATCACCTATCGAACGATTATCCGAAGATCAAAAGGGGGGGGGAAGCGGGTCCTGCAAACACATAGATTAACTAATTTATTCTAGGTAATTGTGTTATGTCTTATTTAAATATACTATAGAAAGGCACTTGAAAAATATTCGTACACGGGATAGTCTGTTCAGGTGGAAGAAGTTTGGCACGTCTTGAGACCCTTATCCAAGAACTAAAGCATTACAGAAAAAAAAACTTGTTTAACTTTATGAAAAGCAGTTGTACGTAAAGCTCGTATTCGAGAATTAGAAAGTGCGAATTCTCGAATACGAGCTTTACGCTAGTGCGTAAATAGCTCGAATGCATATAATACCAGTCATTATACAAACGGACTACGTTAGGTTCATTGGAAGCGTTGTTGTTAATATAGGTGCTTTCTTCCAAGCCGCTATAATCAATAAAAAGGATCTCCTACCCGATACTGGTGCTATATTATGATAAACGTCTGATAAATAGATACAGACTCAAGGGCATCTGAGTGGAAGCCGACGACGGTGGTCACGGCGGTGGTCGCGGCGGCATAATGAGACGCACTACTTTCAAAGCGATGTTGAGATCGCATTGAGAAAGCATCGCCACCGGCCGCTTCCAACAGCAGTTGTCTATTGTCATAGAAGGCGTCGGGCATTAGCTTCTAAAGAAACCTGATGCCACTTCGGGCTTCCACAGTAGCGTTCGAGTGGTGCTAAGGAGCTGTACCAGCGGACTGAGGCTCAACAAAGACATGAGACGCAAACTCATAGTCAATCCTGCCGCCCGCCCGCCCGCCTAACCGAGCGACAGCTTCTCTGTTGCCCAGTCGGCCTATCACAGCTTACCACTTAAATAGCATGTTCACAAAGATTTATATGCCGGCAAAGAGCCACCCTGTTACAGCACTTACAGCACTCTCAATTAGAATGCTGCCGTATGAGTATAAACAGTCCATGATGGTGTTCCCTAAGCCGCATGCTTCCGTAATTGGTGTTGCCTTTCTATTCACTTCTATGAGGCGCTATAACACGAGCAATTATTTTGTTGTCTAAAAGAACGAATTCCTTACCGCATTTTTCTTCGGTTGAAAACATGGGACGGGTATGCAGTGTCGTCAATAAGGTTACTTTCAGATTGCTATAATCACTTTATTCAGACTCAGAAATCAAGGTCTAGCGGTCGGACTCGCACTTACGTGTATTAGCTAGCAGCATACGCAAGTATATATATATATATATATATATATATATATATATATATTAAGGCGAGCACTGCCGAGTGTGCAAACGTATTGTAAAGTATTAATAAATCATCACAATATTTCTATATATATGTATATACTCCACTGACGACTTCTATCAAATCTATTTTTTTAAAGATGCATGCCATAAAACAGTACATCTGTTCATCGGAAAGAGTCTGCCTTAACATAGTTCATAAAAAAATATTAATGAACATTTATTTAGGCCATTTACATCATTTTTAGCATATGTATACCTCGTTCTGTCGGCATTAGGCAGGACTTAAAGTTGCAGCTTACATCATCATCATCATCTTAACCTAAATTGCCGTGCAGATATATGGCAGACGTAGACCGAATTCGGCCATTTTGAGTAAAGTATTTTGAGAAGTGCTAAGGTGACAATATTTGTCGGGATAGGAGACCAAGCTTTGTCTATTGCTAAATCACTCCCTATGAGACGCAATTATGTGCCGTATTTAAAAATATTAAATAAAACAGTTGGCACCACACTTGCGTATATATACAGCGACTTCAAGACGATGCACTCTAATGCTAAGGCTGAGCTCAAAGTATCGGGGCAGTTCGAAATTTTGGCGAACCCCTTGAGGGCAGAGGGCCCCAATCTGGATGAGGTGGAGTACGACGTGCCAAATGCATATGCCGATACAAGTAGCGGCAGGTGTTGCCATATGCGTACGATACGTTATTACTTTTTCGTATTTGTCCTTGCGAGATTCAATAGGGCACTTGGCGACACCTGCGAATGTGGAGAAGGGTTGCCAAGCGTTTTGAAAAGCTTGGCGTAGTATCAATGCAAGCAAAAGAAGCTACTTTGTTTCGCGCGCCTCAAAAATCTGTCGAAGTTAGCCTTTTTTAGTTTTGTGGGTTGGGGCTGTCGCTGTCAGCGCCTACCAAATGTCTAGTCCTAATCATCCACGAGACGCTCAAATGTTGGGTTCATTTATCACTTTTTTCTTTTAAGTGCTACTTTGTCGGTTTAAATAGCTGAGAGTCCCTGCTGAAATTCCGCTTATGATATATAACGCTTTTTAGATATTATTACAATTTAAATGCTGCTACGTACTATAGCTGCTAGTAGGGAATGAAAGGGGTCCCAATTCCCATCTCGAGCAGTGTGGAATTTGGCTCCAACGGCTGGATGTTAGCCCGCTGAGACCTACACCCACTTAATGCACCTCTTAAGTATTACTCTTTGATGGTCTAAATCTCTATAGAACAATACTATGGACCATCAGGAAACGTGGCGAGTGCCACTTTGTTCACTTGGCCGGGATCATTCCCGATTTCTCCCACCGTCCGACGTGCTTTGTCCTAACACATGCAAACCCGTAGTCACGTGATATTCTAGCGCAGTAGGCGGAAATTTAGCTCTACTGATCACTTCCAGAAATTGTTTCCAGGTTTTCTATCTAGAAACGCGGATAGAAAGGGCTAATTCGACGAGCTGAACTTATCCGAAGCGATGCTCTTAGGGCCGTCATTGGCCTGCGTCGAGGAGATCTTTTTCCTCTAGACTCTTCCTTTGCAGTGCCTACTGCCCACATTGTAGTTACCCGATGATGTTTGAGGCGACTATTGCTAGAAACATTGCCTTCCTGCTCACTGATGTTGTCCTACGTACGATTCGACGCCCTACTAAGTTTAAAAGGTCATCTACTAATAAAGAGAGTCCAGCCGCCACGCTCTCGATTATTGGTCGAAAAAGTTCGCAAGAGAACAGACGTGTTGCTGTTTGTACTATAATTATTGTAGTAATAAGAGAAGACTGACCTATGCTCTGCGGCAACAAAGAGGTCAGTCACCAAACCAGGCGAAAAGTGGCCGCCTAGCGTGGTATGGTGCCGGTGGTGGAAGCACCACCACGACCTCCTCCTTCTCCACCACCACCACCACCACTACTACCAGCTGCAGCAGCAGCGACCCCTACCCCATGGCGACGACAACGCCGTTCATGCGCCGGTATCCTTATGTGGGCGGACATCTCTGGAAGGCACACGGAAAGCTGTCCCGTCGCCCGTCTTGACCGTTCCGCTCTAGGCTGTTGTTTGTAGCTGCTGCGGCTGGTATTATTTCGATGAGTCGCTGGCGTTGTTGTTGTTGTTGCTGCTGCTGTTGCGGGCTCGAAACGTAGGACAGAAAACAGGGGCAGAACAAAGTTAGAGGCAGAACAAAGCAAGAGCAGCGTAGACGTTAGACGCTTGATCGCTACACGCGTTGATGATGAGCTGACTGTTAGTGTTGCTTCTTCTGCAACTGCTGTCCTGACGTCATCGGTTTCATCGGCTTTTCTACGCTGCTCTTCTCGCTCTCTCTCTCTCTCTCTCTCTCTCGATCTTTTATATTCTTTCTCACTCCCCTATTTCTCCCTCTCCCTTGCTTTCCCTGTCTATGTCTCGACATCCTTCTCCTGCTGCCCGTTCACAACGTCTTTTTCTTCCATGATTCAATGCAATTGAAGTAGCCGAACAAACTCAGACAAGTCGACGATGCTGACGCAGCTGTACAGATAAGCTATCAGTAATTAATAACGAATCACGCTTCATAAATTACACATCATAGCTCGTCTGTCATGAATACGTACGTGAACTCGTACGCACAATATGCATAGGTAGCAGTAGCGAGGCCAACGACAGGACCGAGCCTGATAACAGAGACAGCAACCTCCCTACTAGAGCGATCGATTTTGTTCAGGGACGATTCGACGAACAAGCAGACTGGAACGATTGGACCGAAGATAAGAGGCAGCAAAAGAAGAACAGCGAAACGAAAGTATCGATTCGACAACATCATCGATGGCGGACTGCTATCGCTGACAGTCCGATATCCGCCAGCCCGCCAGCCAGTTAGCCAACGAGCCAACCAGCTGAGTGTCGCTTAATCGGTCCGCCGGCTGGTTAGCACCGGGTGCAAGCAAAGCCATGTCAGAAGTGGCAGAAAAGTGCAAGCAGAAGTGAAGTGCACGGTTGTTTCTCTCAGAGTGACGACCGATATACGCCGGTCACGTCCTTCGTCAACGAGTTCGTCAGCTTCGTTAACCAATCGCTGAGCCTGCGCCTGAGCCCGTACTCGTTGGGAGGCACTATGTCGACAGGAGAAGACAATGCAGACATGCAGCAGTAGCCCGCACACATACAACTCAATCTTCGTGCAAACTTCACCACCGACATTTCATACTGGTTGGACAGTTCTCTTCGTGTTTTTTTTTTCTTTTGCCGCCTGCCTTATCCGTTCGAAGCTGTGACGTCACGTCCCAACAGTCAAGGACGTCTAGGTCAGGCACGTTCAACGTATAGAGACGAAATCAGAGCTGGCTGTTATGGCTAATGCTGCCGTTTTTGCTGTTGCTCTTGTTGCAGTCGCTGGGTTGTTGCTGTTGTAGGTGTTTCTTTTCCTGCTGTTAGCGCGGCTTTATCTAATTAATAGTCAAACCAGCGCTTATTATTCACTTTTATGTACGGTTACATTTCGATAAGTTTACGAGGAGTCCATGGAAATTGTACAACATAAGCGATAAAAACAAAGTGCGAAGTAGTGCAGATACGGGCAGCCTCCAGAGCGAATTAACTATTTGTGGTGTATTGTGTAATTGTACTAATTGTACTAATTAACGTTCACACAGTCGTATTGTTTTATTATGATTATGATCTTGATACTAACTGGTTTACGTTTAGTTGATTAATATTCGTTATAATAACTAATATAATTATAACAATTTATACGTTCACAATGTTCACACAGTATTAAGCATATGAATAGTTTGTATATATTTGTTTTGTGGTATATTTTTAAAAGCTTAATTGACCTTTACATCTCACACCTATACATCAGTCGCCAGGCCTCTCCTTCTCTGGGAGCGGGTCAGGAATTATTCTCGTGTTCCGGCGCTGAACTTCTAAGACAATGTGCTGCTTCAGCAACACTAACAAGGGTTTATTATTAATATATAAATATATTACAATTACTAAAACATTATTTATATATTATCTACAATAGTTCCTATATTATTATTGCTTGAGTAGCAGTGACCACTCAACATAATCTTGGCGTTGCTCTCTGTAGTTCCAATCGCACCCTTTGTGTCAGCTTGAAGTCATTCTTGTTCCAACGCCAGCTTACTGCCGACGAGCTCGGACGGAAACACATCGAGTCACGCTCCGGCGGCTTCGGATGAGACCGCTTCAGTCTCATGTCGTCCACATCGTACTCGCAGACCGACGGAAGCGTTAAGTAAGTAGCCTTAGCGGCGATTTGGTCCCACCCCTTTCTGCAAATTGACCTGAATAATAATGACACTTGTTTTTAGAGCAAGGGTTGTCTACTATTAACATGTACATGTATCTACAATTACAAATATATTACTCATATAGCATCTACAATATTGCTTATATTATTATTATTATTACTACTACTACTACCTACTACTACATAAACGTTAAAATTGTGAGGCGTGACCGTGTACTCCTTGTCTTTTTCCTAGCTCCTAATTATAATTCCATGGAACCCACAATACAACCGGCCAATTATTATTGCTTGAGTGTAGGTGATCACTAAACATTATAATGTTTTGCCTCTCAGTAGTTCCACCAAACCCAACGTTGACTTGAAAACTTGCGGAAGTTGAACCTGGCCTAATACGATCGCTAAGATGCTCAAAAATAAAATTAAAAAAGCTTAGAATCAAATTTCAAGCTCTGTAGGTCGGTTCAAAATGGAGCGAATGTTCTGTCTGCATGTCAACAATTTCAGAACAACAGCTTTTTTGGCATACTTATTGGTGATAGCAGTGCTAGGTTAATCTACACAAGCATTGATATGTTACTTAGCAACATTTTCGTCCATGACTTGCTGTTGAATGCTGGGTTTGTCTGCAAAAAAAATTAATTAAAGAAATCGTATTCCTGTCTGAAGTCTGATCACCTTTGCTAGGTCCTTACAGTTTTGCAAAGTGAGTCAGGTGCAAAGGTCCATCAACGGCATGTCAACCTTATCGAAATAAGCTATTTTGCATTGAAATGTCTTGTGAACGA
>QVRM01003965.1:0-60100 GCA_003439945.1 Dermanyssus gallinae
TGCCGCCCCATCCCATCCCGCGTAGAGTCGATGCTATTAATGTCACACAATTATAAGAAAGATTCTGTGGTAGTGAAAAGCTTGTTACAAAGAGCTTGATATCCCGTGAGTATGGTTGCGGCAGCGATGGCAACGATCAGATCGATCTGCTGTACATTGCTCTGCTTGCTGAATCCTAAGCGAGGTCACATCAGCCAAATACATTTTGTTCATCGACTCAGTATGCCAGTAATTTACAGATGTGCACATATGTAACCAAAAAACTACATACACAGACTACAATTGAGTTGGAAACCGTCATTAAGCACCTGGTGTGCATGCAAACGAATTACTGTGTGTATAAGCATCGCAATAAGTATACACTGTAGTATAATATGAATGTTAAATAAATACGGAGTGGTATTGACGTGTACGCTCACGTATTATCCGTTCTCTTTCTTTAAATCAGTCCCGAAGAACTACATCCGAAGTAAAGATACAGAAAGAAAGACACAGACAGAGCGAGGGACTATCAAACGGACAACTGGGCACCTTGCCGTGTGGTATCTGTCGCACTCATTCCCCTACCTCAAGTGAAAAATACCCCTAGACGTCAATGTTCACATGAGTACACATATTTATCAGCCTTAAAATACCCCTATGATATGTTAAAGCTGTGCTGATTCTAACAAGAAAAAACTGCGTGTCAAAAGATTAGAACCAAAGTGTTGATTGCAGTTTTGATGTAAATTAAATGTTCGGGTCATTAGGAAGTGTCTGTCCCCTTCTGCAGTAGTGCATGACCTCTTGACTGCTAGTACATTGAAGCTGTCTACTGCAAAGTCTGCTTCGCTTGTGGCATCAACGAAGCCAGCGAATAATACACGGCGGCAGCTAACCCGTTCCAAAACTCGCTGCCGGCGACAGATTGCTGACTGTAATCGAGTGCTGAAGACAATATAAGTTAACCACCTCGTCGACCGTGTCGAACTTCGGGAATTTGGCACTTGGTTACGATTGCGTATTGCCGGCTAATTGGATCAGATCATAGAGCATCGGTGATATATTACGGTGATGCGTCGAGCATTCGAAAGGTCCGACGATGGGGCACGTTTGACAATAAATCTGCCATGTAATGCAGTTTAGGAACGACAAAAACATGGAAATGAAGGACGAGAACGTACAGAAACGGATTAATGCAACTAAACGGCGAGGTGTTTTGAAGGTGTGAGACGGTGGTTGTGCGGCAACCGGGTCGACAGGGGTCGATCGGTCTTGGACGTTGCTGTTTTTGGGCCGATTTGCAGCCAGCCCAACAATCGATGCAGACACTGCGATGACGGTGACGTGAAGTCGCAGAGCGCTGCTTTCCGCGACTTCGCTCTTGCCTCCAGCAGCAGCAGCAGCAGCAGCAAAAGATCGTCGTAAAGGCGACAACGTCGGCTTTACTGCTGACCCGGCGGCTGCTGCTTTTGCTGCTGCTGCTGGCCTACAAGCCGTAAGACCGCAACGACTGTCTGATATCAGCGAATTGACAACGACCAGAACAACAACACCAATCACAACAATACCAAACAACAACAGCAGAGGCAGCAGAAGCAGCGACAGCTATCGAGTAGGGCGGCTGTGGAGAAAGGCCGTGAGAGGCAGTGAGATTGGTCACGGTTGTGTGCGAGAAGTCTGCCAGGGCCACCGTCGCCTTCCTAGTCCTTCCCTATAAACGCGGTCAAATGGCCAACGGTCAAGCGCAAGCATATGAAATTGAAACGCGTCGTTGCGTGTGCTTGCTTACCTGTTTGCACCGATGATACGTACAGAGAAATATCAGAAAAATAATTGCGCCAATAAAAACGACTGCATATATATATATATATATATATACATAGATATACACAACCACTACACATAAGTGGTACCTCTCTCTCTCTCTCTCTCTCTATAGACATGAACATATCAATACCCACATGGACGTATAGTAACAAATGTTCTTAGACGCATGTGGTGTTACACTCTCAAGGGTTAACCGTCTCATCCTAAGCTAATGGAGTACTGTTTACGCTTAATACACTTGCGTAAAGCGTAAACGCCTAACAAGCACCATATCGGCTATCATATCGTAGAGAAACGCCAAAAGGGTATTGTTCGAGAATCAAGCATCAATGTTTCCTTGTTCAGAAAGGTAAGTGGTCCCGCCTTTCCCGCCGTTAACGCAGAATCTACAAAAATGTGGCTTCTTCTATAAAACGATTTCAGCAGGCCATGTAGACACAACGGGTCATAATTCTCAAGTATGACACAACCTAATGATAAACGTAAACCAAGCAAATGTTGTCCTGCGCACGCCTTCGTTCCTAACGATGCGTATCTGTGTCTATGTTTTTTTTGTCATGGGAAATACATGAGTCTATTCGTTTGTTTTGTCATGGGAATGTATAGGTAATGAACGCTGGTGCGGTCGGCCGTCATTGGGATTGCATTGTCTTTGAGGTGGTTGTTCGTTAGCTAGACATCCGGGAGAAGCTCTGATTAGGCAGGTCTGTCCGCTGGCCGTCGTGACAGGATGATCTTACGCAGACACACAGAGCAGACTAGTCCGAGCTGGGCTGGCCTGACGACGACGACGCCGATAACAACAACGACAACAACAATAACGACAGTGAGGGAAGCTGACAGGAACAGGGAGCTTATTCGGCGGCGGAAACAGGTAGATAGAGCTCGCCCGGTACGCGGAAACAGGTGGATCAGAGTGGGAGGAAGACCTTTGGCTTGAAATACGTCGGACCATGCTTGGCTATTGCGTGAGGAGCGTTGAAGAAGTAAGAGTAGTAGTAGTAGTAGTAGTAGTCGAAGTAGTCGTAGACGTTGTGAAGTCGTCCTGGCAGTGGTGCAGTGGACGACGGCCGAATGCGAAAAGGTGCTTGCTAACTTCGACAATGACGTCGCCGCCGCCGACGACGACTACGACCAGAGCTACTGTCAATGTGTGACGGATGCCCCAATTCGCAAATGTTTGTTGTTCCGCTTTGTTCGTCTCCCGTCGCCCATCTCGGCTCGGAAGGCGCCGGCAGCAGCAACAGCAGCAGCACCAGCACCAGCATTGTCGTCATCAGAACGAGGTGGCTATAGGGTGGTGGGAAAGAGCCGGGCCTGGGAACAGCCGTAAAGAAAACAGGGGAAAGAGGGAGCAGGGAAAGGCGGAGGGGAGGGAGTGGTGTCTGGCGGAAGGCGGCTCTTTTGCCCTGTGTGTCCTCCACCATCACCACCACTGCCGCCTTTGCTGCTTCTGCTTGTGATGCTTCTGCTTGGAGGCCAGTGGAGTCCTGACGGCTTTAGGTGCTGTTCGCGCGGTTGCTATCGTCCAATGCCCACCCGTTCGCTCGCTTCCTTACTTACTCATTCTTCTCGACGTCGCAAGAGACAGCCGGTCAGTCACTCACTCAGTCAGTCAGTCAGACAAGCAGGCAGCAGCAGCAGCACCAGTCAACCGTCGGGCCAAGCTGAGCTCGCAAGCTCGAAGGCAACGACGAAAAAAGCAGAGTTCGAGGTGTTCCGTCCGGACCACGGCGGGCGTCAGCCGCCGATTGAGCGGGAGGTCGGTCGGTCGGCCTGCCTGCCTGCCTGTGAGCAGGCAGGTCATGGCGTCTTGGCAAAAACGAGACGATGAAAAAGGAGAAAAACGCTATCTGTCTACTACCAGCAGCAGCTACAGCTACAGTTGCAACGGCATCAGCAGCATCTGCATCGCTAGGTACGTCTTTGACTGCTTCCATCTGTTTCCACTCAGCCGTCGGTCGGTGTTCTTTTCTGCCTAGACGTTTTGTTTGTATGTAGGCGGCAGCTGGGCAGCCGAGGGCAGACGGAGGGACGACGCGGTCACCGAACGCAGAGATCCGGGCCAGCCGACGTCGGCCACTCGCTGTGGGTGTCAATCCAGCTCGACGGTAAAACATCGCACCGCTTGTAGCAGCAACAGCAGCAGCAGCCGCCGCCACCCACCTACCCTACACGAGAAAAAACGACCCGAAGCGACCGCTCGACCTACTGCCCAGCTGAATGACCGGTCGAGACAGACGACGAGAGCAGCAACAACAACAACAGCCAATAGCAGCTATTCGAGTGAAGACCTCTTCGCGCTGCACTACAACACCGAGAATAACGACGACGACAACGACAACAAAAAGAAGAGCAACAACAACAACAACAACAGGAGTAAGAACAGCCTCAATGCTTGCTGCCAGCATCAAGTCGGTTTTCCAGCCTCATAGAAACAAACGAGCGCGTAAACAATGCTCTCGCTGGCAGAGAGAACAAATGACGCACGTAGTTGACGGCGTGGTGCGCTTCAAGGCGTTGGTAGCTGGCGAGCCAGAGACAGGAAGCTTTCTCGTGCGGCTGGTGGTAGGCACGGCGCAGCAGGTCAATATCTCGTACTTGCCCCGACAACTCGAGCTCTACACGAGTTCGTTTGTCAGGACGCTATGCTGCGACTCAACCAGGACTGGGACTGGATCGGCGACTCGTCCCCAGTCAGCCGCCCCATGCATGCTCGTTCGTTTGCCTCTCGCTCTCTCTCTCTCTCGCTCTCTTTCTTTGTCGGCCCGCCTGTCTACATGAGAATGAGTGAATGTTTGAATGAATGAATGACTACCGAACATACATAAACGAAAGGAAACATTAGTAAATCAGCGCACAGCCGCAGTATACCAGCAGTTAGACGGATACATCCCAGCGCTCATCCGGCGAGTGTCATGATCGACGTCAAACAGCGTCTCAAATGGTCAAATGTTTTTTTGCTGCTGCTGCTGCTGCTACTGCTGCTGCTGTTGTTGCCACAATGAACCACAGCGTGAAGTATTTGTATATACTTCACGTGTGTGTGTGTGATTGTGGCGGCGGTGGCTTAGGCGGCTAACGCACCGTTCGAAACGGGGCGTTGCCACTGCAACCACGGTTGGCAAAACAGTCGCAAGTTCGAACTCCAACCTTGCTAAATGTATTTGTTGGACGTGGTTGTCATTGCCCTGCTGCTACATACTTCTGCTGGAGGAAGCCTATATAATTCCAGTACGAGAACGCAATGACGACAGATGCATTTAGACGATATCGTGCCATAGGCAACTTAGCCCATTACGAGCGTCTAAAAATGTGGTTGTCAGAGCGTGAAAAAACAAGTAATCGATATACAGCATCGATAGGTCCGTAGGTGGTCAAGCTACACGACCGCAAGTAGTGTGCAATCTCGCAGCAAGCATACGTGGACATATACGTCTGCCAACCACGGGCGCCCAACCACTGCGTATAAAACGCGTCTCGAAGCTGCCTGATCTAGGCAAAAGCTAATCGTAACTCACCACCGACCGAACAAAACGAAACGCCAGCAAGAGTCGGATCCGAAAGGCCCGGGCGATCGGAATTTAGCGCCGGAGGAGCTTGCAAACCGGCCCAGTTTGCAGACGGCGTAGCTGCATCATGCTTAAAGTGGGGATTGGGGACGAGATGGCTGCGCCAGCGCCAGCCTGGGATGCCGTTATACTCGCTGTGGCGTCTCATCAATAAATATGTGCCGTGACGCTAAATTTGAATCATTCTTGTTGTACTCAGTACGTTGGTGTTGCCCTGGCGGCGGTTCCAGTACCAGCCCCACTGCCGGCAGTCCTCCCAACTACGCCTCCTCTGGTACGTTTACGCTTTCTCGACGGCAAAATACTTTTAAACCTCAAGGAGGAAACGATGACGACAACGAACACCACGATCTCGTCCCGAGCACCAGCCCCACCACCACCACCAGCAATAATAATAATACGTCTGAGTGTGCATGCAGTGAAAGCAGGTAGCAGCATATCACTCAAGCTGCGTCTAGTGAGCCAATCGCCGTGCGTCTCGTGTGCCAGTGGTAGTAGTAGTAGTAGTGGGCCATAGCATGCGACCAACTCTTTGCAATGAGCCACAAGACATTTATTCATAAACGCACAAATATTTACACCAACTGGGCAGACACAGACAGACAGACAGAAAGATAGAGAGTTGGATAGGCGCCCGGACGGGGAGAGATAGAGACGAACATGACGCGAAAACACAGACAAACAGCCTTTTCTTCAGCCAGCCAGACACTAAAGTGAGGAAGAGACGGAAACAAGTAGAGAGGGAGAGAAAGCTGTCGTGGCTGCCAGATAGGTGGGTAAGTGCACAACTCTCACAAGTCGCACGGCCACGGCACCGCTAGCCGTAACAGCAGCATCCGCATCCATGGCCGACATGCACGCAAGCACGCCAACCGCCCACACTCCCCCCCAAAACACCCAGCCACCCCCCAAAACACGACACAACCAACCAACCAACCACCCTCGATCGTCGTCGTCAGTCGGGGGATGCTGCGGCGGCGGCGCACGCGCGTCCACCTGTACTAGCCAGCTCAGCCAAAGCAGCACCTGCCACTGCTGATGCTGCTGCTGCAGGTGAAACTGGTGATGGACCAGCTGGATCGTGGTCGTAGTGGCGGTGGTGGTGGTGGCCGAAGAACTCTAACTGTGGTACAGAGCAGCAGCAGCAGCAGCGGCGGCTGCTGCTGCTGCTGCTGCTCCTGTGTTCTTCCTTCGCATCGTCCCATCATATCTCAGTCAGCAAGATGCAACGTGATCTCGCTTGTAGGCGGCATTCTCATGCTCCCGCGCTTGCTGCTACTGTAGTTTCTCTTCCGCTTTTCTTCATTTTTCTGCTGCTGCTGCTGCTTGTTTGTCTTCTTTCTGCTCTTCTTCTGAGTTCTGTTTCTTTCCTTTTCCCCCATCGCTTGCTCGTTTTGCAGCCGCGTGCAGTCGCACCTGTACTCTCGCGGAAATTGCACTGGTAGTGATAGTCATAGTAGTGGTTGCTTGTTTGGGTTGGCCGTCAGGCCACCACCACACAAGAGACAGCGCAGACAAACAGATGCGAAGAAAGACAACCGATGATAGGACAAGCGAGAGAATGTCTCGCTCGCGCAAGACAGCGCGAACGGGCAGGATGGGGGGCACAGTACGCAGTGGGCCCACCTCCGCCTTGATTGGCAACAAACGCCACCGCCACCAACGGGGTGCGGGGCCACTGCCGAGGTCGCCAGCGCTGGCGCCATCCTCCCCCCCCCTCCTCTCTCTCTCTCTCTCCGGTTTCTCTCCCGATTTAGCCTCTTCCTTTTCCCGAATCGAGACGATACGGATGAAAGATGCAGTCAGATACGCATACAAACCTCGCCATGCTAGCGCATAGACGGCCGGTCGGCCCTCCAACGGACAGCGGGCGAACCGACGCGTCGTTGCAGGCTGTTTGTGCGAGCGAGCGAGCGACCAACGAACGAGAATAAGGAAGCCACCCGAAGGGACGACCGTAACGGGCAAACAGGACAAACCTACCTGCCTTCTTGCCTCCCTAGCTGGAATATTTAGCACCAACTGGCCTCAAGATGAAGGGCTCAGGAACGCCACCGTTGCTCTGCTTGCTGCGGCTGGCAAACGTTCGCCAAATCGAACGGCTTCATAAAAGGACGAGTATAAACAACCAAGAGCACCAGCAGCAGCAGCAGCAGCTGGTCAGAAACCTACGGCTACGACTAATGCTGCTGTTGCTGCTGCTGCTGCGGCGGCATCACATTGGAATGGCCTTCATTACCAGCAGCATCATCAGCATCACGATTATTATTATCATCATCATCATCGTCGTCGTCATCATCACGATCACCAGCACCGCCACATCCTCCAGCGCCACGAAGCCCGCCTCCGACGCTGTCGCAGTTGTGGTTGGCATCATGTGTGCCGGCGATTCTTTCTCTTCCTTCCTCTTTTCTTCTTCTGTTTCTCCTCTTCGTCGTCGTCGTCGTCGTCGGTGTTCGCCCTCGTCGTCGTTTGCTTGACCCATGAGGTTAGGTACTAAGTGTGTCTGGCCGAACGGACGCTGCATTACCCGAGCTTCATTTCCCTCGAGGCCGTCGTATTGATGGCGGCTAGCTGGCTGGCTGGCTCTTTGGCCGACAGGCCGGGCGACCTCGCTCCCTCCCTCCCTCCGTACCCGTTGTCTGGGGCCCCGTTTGCCAGCAATGCTAGTAGAGTGGTGCTAGCGGTAGCTGTAGCAGTGGCCGTGCTAAGAGTAGAAGTAGTAGTAGTAGTAGTAGCAGTCGTAGTAGTAGTAGTACAAGGTAGAGTAGCAGAAACTGCAGCAGCTCATCGGAGTAGCTTGCCGTGGGGTTGCGTAGAGCCTCCCTTGCCGCCAGGTAGATACAGGCCAACGATGGACCAACGTAAGAGTAGCCGCCCCCCGGAGAACCAGCAGGACCGGCAGAGCAGCAATGCGTCCGATCACACCAGTGAGTGTCGAACTTCGATTGCACCATGATTGAGCTGCGCAAAAGTCACGGACGCAAGGAAAGTCATCATCGAAATCGTCATCATCCGCATATCAGCATCATCAGCAGCAGCAGCTATCTGGCGCCGTCACCGGTCGAGCTTTGGCCAATTGCTCTATTGCGGCCCTAGACAAATATCCGCCAACCACGACTGTTGCTTGTTGACGCCGACAAGCAACAGCCGTAGTGGGAAAAATGGAAATGCATTCGGCCGCCGAGGCAAGCGGCGGTCATCTCTGTGCATCAACAGCAATCGAGCGGGAGAGCAAATGGACATACGAGACAAGACCATAAGGGCAACTCTATCTAGAAGCCACCGTCTTAGGTTCGCCCTAAGCGTTCGTATGCAATCCCGACCTGAACAGGCTGTAAGTCGGATGTTGGCGTACGAGCATGTAGAACGTCATCTATCAGCCTGATGGGAAGGTGCTGAATAAATCTTCAAAGCGTATGTTTTTGAAGTGCAAATGTTACGCTAGCGAATAATCTTAAGCAATGCGGTCACTACTAGGTATGGTGTGCTATGTAGTACAGATGTTGAAACGGAACTGTACGGGGTCTGCGTAGGACCAGAGCTATTGACTAATGACACGACCATAGATTGTCACAACCTAAAACACTGGTATAATTTAAACCTTTCGGGCTGATCCTTAGTCAAGATTTAACGTCCACAGGATTGCTGTTCGCATTTTGCTTTACAGACGGGCGCCCATGTATACAAATGTGCAATGGTGGGGCTCGAACCCGCGCACCTATGTGTCTCTTCCGGTCGCGAGACGCAGGCGAATGCACCACACCACTGGGCTCGACACACTGGTCTAATCTAACGCACAATAAATACCGTATTTTTATTTCAGAATTCTTTCTACTAGATGAGCTAGTCCTGAAGCCTATCTCACAATTTAAGGCACGATTAAAGTCATTATTTTTCTATATATACACAGGGCCATTCAAAGAGTTATGTTAGTGGCTGAGCATTGCGCTATTCAGCAGATTTTGGTGGAGGGAAGCCTGCGTTATTCACAAGCCTCATATGTTGTAATTTATTTTATATTTATCTATTGTTGTAATTTATTTTTGGCAGGCACATTTTACTGAACGTAAACGAATATGTCATTTACGCTATTTGCGTGAAAATATGATTTTTAACTGCCGAAAAAGGCTAAATGCAAAAACCACCGCGGCAAATATTTGTGCTGTTTACGGGCCTGAAACTGTGTGCAATCCTACCGCAATGCGATGTTCAGTTGTTTTTGTAGTAGGAAAATTGTTGTGACAAGTCGATCACGGAGAAATCGACTTTGCACAGTGGATACAGATAACACATTTTTTTTCTGGGAGATTATATTCATATTTGACAGACGAGGAGATCACACATAGTTAATACATTGTATCGATCGGTTTATTCGCATCTAAGTAGACGGAGCTGAAGTAAAACGTGCTCAATGTTTTTTTTTACAAATAAGCTCATCAAAGCGGCAACGAGCCGCCTAGCCTCATCGAAAAGGACACGAAGAGTCGTCTGCTTACCAGCGCACTTCCCCTAACATGGCAAATGTCTCCTTCTCTTAAAAACTTTATGATTAGTATATAATATATATATATATATATATATATATATATATATATATTAGGTAAGTCAAAAAGTTCGTCGGCTTTTTTACCCGATTTTAAAGAGCCTTATTTATGCAGACAACAGTATTTTTATTCAATGATATATTGACCGTTTTGTTCGATAACCTTCGCCCATCGCCTCGGTAGATCCATGATTCCTTTCTCCCAGAACGTCTTGTCCTTCTCGTCGAAATACTGAATGAGGTGATTTTTTATAGCCTCCAAAGATTTAAATGTTGTGCCATCAAGGGAGTTCTGGAGAGACCTGAACAAGTGATAATCAGATGGTGCGAGGTCGGGACTATAAGCTGGGTGCGGCAGCACATCCCAGGCAAACTCCGCCAATTTTTGCCGGGTGGCCAAACTTTTGTGTGGTGTCGCCTTATCATGTTGAAAAGTGACGCCCCACCTGTTTGACAATTCCGGACGCTTCGTTGCTACTGCAGTTTTCAAATCTTCGAGTTGTCTGCAGTAGACGACGGAGTTGATCGTCTGACCCATTGGAAGCAGCTCAAAATACACGACGCCCTTACAGTCCCACCAGCAGCACAGCATAACCTTCTTCTGATGAATTTCGGGTTTAGGGACAGCTGCGGCCTGAGAATCTCTGGGGACCCAACTTCTTTTCTGTGATACGTTTCTGTAGAGTATCCGTTTTTCATCGCCGATTATCAATCTCCTCAGAAATGGCTCATTGGAATTCTTCCGGAGAAGTGCGTGACAGGTGTCGACTCGCCCTTCAAGCTGCCTATCATTGAGGTCGTGTGGTAGCCAGATATTCCGCTTGCACGAGAAACCTGCATCATGGAGGCGATACCAAACGGTTCCGTGGGAGACTCCCGTTACATCTTCAATTTCTTTTATGGTTAAACCTGGGTTCGAAGAAACCAGGCTTATGACTTCGTCGGTCTCCACAACATTGGGTCGTCCTGACCTCGGTTCATCTTCGAGATTGAAGTTTCCAGCTTTGAAACGGGCGAATCGCTTTTCGACTGTGGATTTGTGTACTGCGTTTTCGCCGTAGACTGCACATATCATCCGGGTTGTTGGCGCTGCACTTATGCCTTCATGGTAGGAGAACAACATAATGTGTCGAAAATGCGTATTTTGTCCCCCATTGCAAACAGCTGCCAATTCCGCAAACGAAACGGTAAAGTTGGAACCGGTATACCGTCGCGCCGCCACGGGTTGCTCCTGAAATGTAAACACCCAGCCGCACTCTCAGGCGGCCCTGCTGCAGAGCGCGGGAAATTTCAAAAATGTGGTCCCAGAAAACCGACTAACTTTTTGACTTACCTATAATATATATATATATATAATATGCTATATATATATTATATAGATATAATATATAATATTATATATATATATATATATATATATGTATATATAGTATATCTAATAATATATATATATCTATATCTCTCTCTCTCTCTCTATCTCTATCTCTCTCTCTATATATCTCTCTATATATACTCTCTCTATCTATATATATATGATATATTACTATATTGAGTGTGTGTGGCGTGACGAGTATGGACGTGTTTTGATCGGGCTCCCGAATAAGTGCTCTGAAAACGAAGTTTTTGGATCATTTCGGGCTAGCTAGTGTGCAAAAAAGCGCCCTATTGCGTTCAGGAATACACAGAGACACTACGTGACAAAGTAAGTTAGAAAACTCAGTGAACTACGTAGGCTGTTTTCCAGTGTAACCTAGTGTTTATTCAACCCTGAACACTACGTGGATAAACAGCTGCCTAACCCATGGGCGCGGCCATCTTGGTTTGGATGCATAGCAGAGTACACGGAACGTGCGGCACGTAGACACAACGCAGACGCGCGAAATTTGAATATATGCCGGCGACGAACCAGTGATCGAAGTAGAGTCGGAGAAAAGTTAAAGGATTATCCGCAGAAATCAACTAGCGGAGATCGAAATAAAGGGAAATACGGTAACTCACGGCAACAACAACTCTTAAGGCATCCACTGCTTTCTCGAGGAGTTAATTTTGGCCTGAGGGTTAAGTGCGGCCCGTGGGCTGACTGCGGCCCGGTGGCCTTCCCCGGGTAGCGGGAATGGATCCCTTCAAGAAAGGCGGTGCCGTTCAGAGGTCTCCGGTTATGGCGACGGGGAGAGAGACGAGTTCTCCGGTGGAGACGGCGGACGACAACATGCCGGGTAATGTTCGTTCGGAGGCAGCGGTTTGTGTGGACTCGGCCAGAAAGGAGGAAGCTTTAGAGGTAACTTCCCAGGCAAGTTGCTCCAGAGCAGGAGATAAGAGGCAGGCGGAGGGATCACCCGAAATTTTGCCAGGAATGGAATCGATGCCTCCCCACCTGGCTAAACTGGTCAGGATGAAGACCTTGAAGAAGAAAAATAAAAGCGATGGTGTCAAGGCTGATGACCCCCCAGCGAACTATGCAGAGGCGCTTGAGAAGGTAAACGAGAGCGCCGAATCGCTGAAGGAATTAAAAGAGAAACACGGCACTACGCATACTGATATTAAGAATGCCATTACAAGATTAGAGCTAGTAATCTGGTGGCTTAGCGAGCAAGACGTTAAAAGAAATATCTGCGAAAATGAGCTGCGTAAGAATAATGAGGAAATACTTGAGCAGAATACGGTGCTCAGTACACAGATACAAGAGTTGACATTTCAGCTAAACGAGAAAGAAGCAAATAGCAAGAAGCTGGATATTTCGAAGGAAACTGTGGAAGTAGGCACAGAAACGATAAGCCTTTCTGGTGTTGAAGGTACTGTCCTCTGCTCCAGATGCAACAAGCAAGTAGAAAATGAGCGAGTCCAACAGCTCAGAGATGCTGAGCTAGCCCAACAAGTTGAGGATGCTCTGGACAAAGCGCAAACAATGGACGACCTTGCAAGCTTAGTGAATAAGGAGTGGCCTAAAGCCGTTTTCAAGAACTCAGCCTTCGCGCGGAAAAGCTTTCTCAGAGCAAGCCACTCACGCGCCATGCTGGTGACTCAGGGATCTGAAAAGGATAAGGTTCTTCTTGAGAAACTCAAAGAGTACCCGTCTGCTGCGTCACTCATAAATCTTCCTGTTGGTGGAGTCGCGGTCTTACGAAGCAGCGAAGCGCTGGAGATGGTCGATGGCGCATGCGAGCAAGCACAGACACAGGTGAGCCAACAAACAACCATGAGAAAGCTTGTGGTCGGTATGGTTGGAGCCGAAGAGACACCTGCCGGTTTTTTGAACATTCTTTCGAAGATTATAGAGAACAGCAAGATCCCCCTGGCAACAGAGCCCCCTGTCCTGCATATATCTGAGGAATGGGACGGGTCATCAATCAGACGTGCCGTGGAAGCTTGTTGCAGGAAAAATGCGTGTTACATCGAATTAGCGGAGAGAAAAGGCATGAGGACCCGCAGTTCTTCTCGCGGGCGTAGCTCCTCCCGCGCGAGAGGTGAGTCTGTACCGCCCGCTGGTCACAGCACCGTCAGGATCAAAGTGAAAGAAGGCTCAACCATTGAGGAGACCAAGACAAGAGACGGAGATCTAATAATAAAGGTTAATGAAACCAAGACAGGACGAGGAATTACGTTTGCAGACATACTCGCAAGGGCACGGATGTGGAAGTGGATGTACGCAAGACGACGGGGCCCCTAATTACGGTGGTTCTCCGTGACGTAGACGCTTTTCTGAATGCCGCCAAGATAGAGGCAGAGTTGCGCACGAAATTAAAGCTCTCCGCGACTACGGTTCTCCGCTACATAAACCCAAACATTGAACTAGAGGCCTTTGAGGATTTTCTAGACGAGCTAGCAATATCAATTGGCGAAGCTCCTACACCGGATAGGGTACTCCTAGCAGGAGACTTCAATGCAGCGTCAGAGGTGTGGGGCTCCTCCCGTGCAGATAGAAGAGGTTTACTGCTTGATGGACTGGATGGGCGTCCAAAAACATGGTTGTCTTAAATGATGGAGTTGATCCGACGTTTCATAGAGCAGGACAGGAGTCAAGCGTAGACTTGACGATCTGCAGTGAGATGATGGCTGTATTGGTCACCGATTGGAGAGTACTCACTGAGGAGGAGAATCTGAGTGATCATCACTGCATCGAGTATACAATAACAAGGAACACCAGACAAATACCTCCCGTGCCTCGGCAGCGGTTCGCTATCAAGAATAGTGGGGTTATTAAAGACGCAATACGAAATATCTTCGAGATAGACGGGCTCCCAAGGGATGCAATAGAGTTAGAGAAGGCTTTGAGGAAGGCTTGCCTTAAGGCCTGCAGGTCAAGAACACATCCTAAAAGAAGAAAGCCGGTGCTGGGGAAACACTGGTGGAACAGGGACATTGAGAAAACCCGAAAAGAGTGTTTAAGAGCAAGGAGGGCCATAAAGAGAGCTAGAGGGAATGCGGACATACTCCCCCATCTGGTAATGGAGTACCGAAACTGTAGAGCTTTACTTAAAATGAAAATTGTCGACAGCAAAAGCAATAGGTGGAGAGAATTCCTCGCGACCCTCGACGACGACCCGTGGGGAAAGCCGTACAAAATGGTTAGAGGCAAGCTGCAAATCCGAGCTCCAAAAACTATTCTGAAAGATCCAGAGAGGACGAGTCTACTGATGAGATTGTTTCCCCAGCACGCAGACTTTCCTAGAGGAATTTACGAGAATAACCAATTAGAGGAAGGGTCAGAAATGTATGCATCTGAGGTTTCTGTTGTAGAAGTACTACAAGCAGCTGAGAGAATCAAACAAGGTAAAGCGCCAGGGCCTGACGGCATTCCTCCAATGGCTGTGAAAGCTCTGTTCGAGGAGTTCCCTGAGGTTGTAGCAAAGGTGACGACTAAGCTTATAAAAGAAGGAAAAATCCCGAAAGCATGGAAAACAGCGGAGGTAGTCCTTGCGCCTAAAGGAAATGGCGGTTATAGGCCTATCTGTCTGACTAATTCGTTAGCAAAGGGCGTGGAGGCTATTGTAGCAGAGAGGCTTCGAGTCTTCGCCGAAGAAAACGGCCTACTGTCCGATGCACAATACGGATTTCGAAGAAACAGGTCGGTTTTAACGGCTATTAACAAAGTGGTGACCAAGGCAGAATCGCTGCACAGCTCCACGCCTAACACCCGCAAGTTATACCTTGCAGTGCTGCTGGACGTGAAAAATGCTTTTAACAGTCTGCCTTGGAAGGTTATTTTAGATACACTAGTCAAGAGGAAGGTTCCACAATATCTGATAAGGCTAACCTCGGACTACTTGAAAAATCGTGTCATCACTTGTGAGGGCAAGGAGATGCCTATGACGGCGGGTGTCCCACAGGGTTCCATCCTCGGGCCCCTACTGTGGAACATAGCGTACGACGATGTACTCCGACTACGTAACCTCCCTGTCGGAGTTGAGCTTTTGGCATACGCAGACGACTTGGCTGTGACGGTGCAGGCTAAGACGACTACGGAGGTAGAATTATATGCCAACAAAGCCCTAAAACTTGTAGAGGAATGGATGAAGGAGGCTGGGTTGGCTCTTGCTCCGGAGAAGAGTGAAGGTATTCTGCTGATAGGAAAGAAGCAAGTGCGACCTATCAACCTTGTCCTTAATGAGGTCCAGATAAGGATGGTCAGTGTAGCCAGGTATTTGGGCATATATCTGGACAGAGGAATGAGGGGTATGCACCATGCTAGAAACGCTGTGAAGAAAGCGAAGAAGGTGGCCAACACAATAGCCAAGATCCTTCCTAACATTCATGGGCCAAGTAAAACAGGACGCAGGAGACTTATTATGTCGGCTGTCGAATCTATAGCGCTGTTTGGAGCACCGGTGTGGTTCACAGCGGCTAAAAAGTCGCAAGGGCTAAAACATATGTTAAGAAGAACACAAAGGATCGCGGCCTTACGGATTACTCAGGCCTATAGGACTGTTAGCACCTCCGCTGCACTTGTCCTTGCTGGCACTCCTCCCTTGGACCTAAAGGCAGAGGAAAGGCAAAGATTATGGGATAGGGGCCCAGAAAGCTCTAATAGGAAAGTCAGAGAGGATGAAAGAGAAGGCACCCTAACTGCATGGTAGAACGAATGGGATGCCATTCCAGATGGTGCACCGGGTGCGCGCGTGCGCGACCTTATTCCTGACATAAAGAAGTGGTTAAATCGACCCGGAGGAGAGGTTGATCACTTTCTGACGCAGGTTATAACGGGCCATGGCAACTTTCAGGCATATCTGTCAAGAATAGGAAAAGCCTCCTCGGACATATGCGTACTCTGTGACCTAGGTGTCGTAGACGACGCTGCCCATACTCTGTTGGTCTGTCCGGTCTTTGCGCAAGTCAGAATAGAGACTAAAATAAAAGTTCTGGACCGACTGAAGTTAGGCGGAAAGCTGAATTGTACGAACCCTTCGGACCTGCCTACTCAGGGAATTGCACAGTTTGTGCAATTCATTTGTGAAAGCACCTCTAACTGGCATATAGGAACTGCAGTGGCACGAGAGGTACTGGTTAGAAAGGGGAACCTAGAGCGCCTCAAGAGAGACAGATTTGCAACAGAACGGACAGAATACGCCCGTGCCTCTAGAGGAATCGTTTCGCAGGTAGAGGAATGCAGTATTATGGCTTTAGGGCCAACCCTTGAGAGGTCTTCGGCCAATTGATTCGAAGAACACTCACCACTCCTCCTGTCGGCTCGTAGTACTATTAAAAGGAGAGCCGGGCTGACAGAGAGTGAAGCTTAAAGGGGGAGGTGCGTTTAGTGGGTATGATCTCGGCGGAATAATATCCAACCGTCGGGGGTGAGTCCCACACTGCATAGGGCCTGTGTCTCCATCTACTTGCCCTATGCGTTAGTGCCTAAAGCATTTAAATCCTCCTCCTCCAAAAAAAAAAAAAATATATATATATATATATATATATATATATATATATATATATATATATATATATATATATATATATATATATATATTATATATATATATATATATATATATATATATATATATTATATATATATTATATATATATATATATATATATATATATATTAACAAAAAGATGGTTTACAGTATCGTAATTCGCACAAGGACCTGGGCGATGCAAGGCATTGGGCCCAGCGCCGCTGCGAATACGGGCGTTCACGCTAAGAGGACCACGCTCTGTGCGTCCTTTGGTTGGAGAGGTGTGGCGCACAATAGGCTGTGGAACAAAGCAACAATTAAGAATAGAGTATTGCTAGCAGCTCGACACTTTAAAATAAACTGTCGTTGACAAGCAATGTGCATTTGAAGACTTGTCGTTTTTCGTTGAAATATTGCCCGGCTGCATACATATATATTAGGTAAGTCAAAAAGTTCGTCGGCTTTCTGGGACCACATTTTTGAAATACCCGCCCTCTGCAGCAGGGCCGCCTGAGAGTGCGGCTGGGTGTTTACATTCAGGAGCAGACCCGTGGCGGCGCGACGGTATACCGGTTCCAACTTTACCGTTTCGTTTGCGGAATTGGCAGCTGTTTGCAATGGAGGACAAAAATACGCATTTTCGACACATTATGTTGTTCTCCTACCGTGAAGGCATAAGTGCAGCGCAAACAACCCGGAGGATATGTGCAGTCTACGGCGAAAACGCAGTACACAAATCCACAGTCGAAAAGCGATTCGCCCGTTTCAAAGCTGGAAACTTCAATCTCGAAGATGAACCGAGGTCAGGACGACCCAATGTTGTGGAGACCGACGAAGTCATAAGCCTGGTTTCTTCGAACCCAGGTTTAACCATAAAAGAAATTGAAGATGTAACGGGAGTCTCCCACGGAACCGTTTGGTATCGCCTCCATGATGCAGGTTTCTCGTGCAAGCGGAATATCTGGCTACCACACGACCTCAATGATAGGCAGCTTGAAGGGCGAGTCGACACCTGTCACGCACTTCTCCGGAAGAATTCCAATGAGCCATTTCTGAGGAGATTGATAACCGGCGATGAAAAATGGATACTCTACAGAAACGTATCACAGAAAAGAAGTTGGGTCCCCAGAGATTCTCAGGCCGCAGCTGTCCCTAAACCCGAAATTCATCAGAAGAAGGTTATGCTGTGCTGCTGGTGGGACTGTAAGGGCGTCGTGTATTTTGAGCTGCTTCCAATGGGTCAGACGATCAACTCCGTCGTCTACTGCAGACAACTCGAAGATTTGAAAACTGCAGTAGCAACGAAGCGTCCGGAATTGTCAAACAGGTGGGGCGTCACTTTTCAACATGATAAGGCGACACCACACAAAAGTTTGGCCACCCGGCAAAAATTGGCGGAGTTTGCCTGGGATGTGCTGCCGCACCCAGCTTATAGTCCCGACCTCGCACCATCTGATTATCACTTGTTCAGGTCTCTCCAGAACTCCCTTGATGGCACAACATTTAAATCTTTGGAGGCTATAAAAAATCACCTCATTCAGTATTTCGACGAGAAGGACAAGACGTTCTCGGAGAAAGGAATCATGGATCTACCGAGGCGATGGGCGAAGGTTATCGAACAAAACGGTCAATATATCATTGAATAAAAATACTGATGTCTGCATAAATAAGGCTCTTTAAAATCGGGTAAAAAAGCCGACGAACTTTTTGACTTACCTAATAGTAACCGACCTCAAGCTGGTGGAAGTATCTTAGCATGTTTGACTGCATACTCTGTAATAAATATGATTATCTGTTCCGCTAACATCATGCATTCTTAAAGCCGCGTTCTACGGGATATAGCGCGCTACAGAACATGTTTACCATGCCAGTTCTAAATCTCCAGAACTGCTTAAATTTACAAATAAGTTCCGCTTTACACAGAGCTAGCCTCGAGAATAATAAATCAAATAACACGCCTGCAAATTTGTGTTCGGATCCAACCTGTACTGTGAAAAACTGCGTATTAAAGTCAATCGCTTTCAACGACAACACGTTCCTTACTCGGCAGTACGTTCAATATATGTTCGGTGTATTTTAATTAAGTAGGTCTATTATATACCTGCCTATTTTGAACACCGTTGCTCTGAAGAAAGCTTACCTTAAGACGAGATTATGGATGGCTGTAGATAACAATCTCTGCATCTTTTGAACAAGTAAAAATTGCTTCTGGACAATATAAAAGCGATCCCCCTCACGCATGTCCCTAATATTTCGATTAGCCTTTCAGTTTGTCAAGAGTCCATGCGTTTGTTAATCAATCTACCATTATACATTTGTTAAGCAATCTAATAAACACACGTGCTACTGCAAAAAAATGCAGTATTCGTAAGCGATCGCGGAGCTTAGAGGCCTGCCGTTTCACAGAAGCAACATTTCAGTAATGGAAACCATACTAAGCGTCAAGTTTATTTGAACCGATAGCGCTGTAGCAAGTTCCCAGCATACTCCAGCGTCAAAGACTGCTGATAAAAAAACTATCACCTATGCTCTAGGAAAAACATAGTAATGATAAAACACTGGTCACAGTTGGCAGTCTATTGTAAGTTATTTCAGTGTAGCATCGTATTGTGACGTGTACGGAGATTCCGTTATGAAAATAACGTTTTCAAGCCGTATTAGTTTAAACTGAAAAAACGGCTAAACATACGATTCGCGTCTTATATTGCAACCTTAGATACGCTCATAAGCGTGCTGGCGGCCACTCTAAGCAAGTTCGCTTGTCCTAACATAGACGTTTGATTTCTACCACAGTTTAACCGGAAACCCACTTGACGGTTCAGTGATTAATTAGGATCGCATTGTTGTAAAACGATTGAACCGCGTATAAATGGCTCGTCGCTTAGGCAGTCTCAGCTTGGATGAGTTGCGTTTAATTCCAATGACAGAATTCTCAAATTATTGGTTGATTAGAGACTAAATACGCTAGCATTGTATATTGAACCTACGATTTTAGTTAATACACGTCTCTGGCCTTCAAAATAGTCGACATAAATGTACATATTAAAAGTATATGCTTCACTGGGGCAGTACGTCGTATAGAAATTTTGTGTGCCATTTACAGAAAGCATTTAGACCTTAAAAATGGCTAGCTGTCGGAAATAACTTGAGTACATCAATTTACTCACGTGGTACATTTCGACGCCAAACGTCTAAAGAACTATGAATTGCGCTGACATGCCCTTTTAGATACGGTCATATAGCAAATCAGAAAAGGAAATTTGTCTCAATGCAATTTAGCTCCAGTTACCAAGAGCGCTAGGCAACTAAGCTAGAAGCGCTAGTGCGATATCGACTAAGCGTTGTTAGATATTAACTGCATTCACCTAGCTAGAATCGATTTGCATTTAACGGCTCATCGGCTTCACGGTAAAGCGAAGGACTTGTTACCGATACTGCGGTAATGCCATATGAGCCAGAATAAATTAAAGGTAGTTAGCTACTTATTGAAAGGAATTTACTCAATAGAACTCATGATTTGACTGATTCAGCAATAACAGAATGAAGAATCTTGTTTATTCTTATTTTTATATTAACGTGTGAACTACGATTGTATAGGTTTGGTTAGTGCTTATGGCGATGAGACGTGCGAGCAATCGCTGATGAAGTGTTAAGGCAAGATCGTATAGTCACTAAATGTTGTACTTAGACAATATTCCACTTGGACGCTTAGGATAGACAAAGGTCAATTCTAAGAGTCTAAGGGGGTGGACATGCTTGTGCGTCTGCGTGCAGCCATGCAAATCCTATATCTATCATATTGCAGAGTCATATGTCGGTTGTAGTCGACGGAACAAACGAAATGTTTTCTCTAGTGAATGCGACAACTTCCCAAGTGACATTGTGGACTACAATCGCCATAGTTTGTTGGCAGCTGTGCAGAGTTAGATAGTAAAAATGGCCCTAAGGATAGCAACCAGGTTTTGGTGCTGCCAAAATGCCACATCACTGCGCTTCGGATTGTTGACCAGTTGGTGAGATCGGGGGCGGGCGGGGGGGGGAGGTAAGGAAAAAAGCCGTCTTCGTCGAAATGTACCGCCTCCGGGTTGATTTCGTGTTTGCCGTAAAATATCGAGTGGAATGATAGGTAATATTGGCACTGACTGTTGATCAAGGCAGGCAGGCAGACAAAAAATGAGGCAAAGCCAAAAGAAAGAGAGAAAAAAGAAAAGCATGCGAGCAGCAGCAGCCGCATCAGCAGCAGCAGTATGAGGAGGAGATGAGTTGACTACCCTTCTATCTGCATTCGTCGTTGTGGAAAAAGAAGAAAAGGTGCAGGTGTCTGTCTAGCTGAAGGCTGGTTGGCCTTTGCGTCGATGCCGCGGCTCCGCCTGCTGATTTGACCCAAAGTCTTGTGCAAATGAACAGCAAGCGAACGAGCGTAGCCCGTTCAGCTCGGACGACGAACCTACCTACCGCCTGACGACCGACCCACTCGCTCCGAGAGCCCCGCTTCGTCGGGTGCCTCAGCTGGCTACTGCCACCGCTACTGGGCCCGTCATGCGACCGGCAGGCATTGCGGCTGATCTCATCGTCCTCACCACCACCACCGTCGCTACCGCCACCACCGCTGTCGTTGCCGCGGCCGCTGCTGCTACTGCTTCTGCACAGGTGATTTACATGTTCAAATAAGGCAAAACTGGCGGGCAGGCAGACGGGTGGGTGGGTAAGAAAGAAGCGCGCGACGGCAACGATTCGCTCGCTCGATGAAGAAATACGCCTTTCACTGTGAAAAGCCTTTCGCCGCCTCATCGCGCGCGGTGCACATCGAGCTTTTTCTACGGCGGCTTCCTCCTATTTCCGACCACCCCCCCCCCGGAACCCCCGGTTGAGTCCAACAGCTCACTTCGCAGTGCGGCACCGAGCGACTAGTGTCAACATGGACGGCCGCCTAGAAAGACATGTATGGCCTCGTCCCACAGGAAGGCGTCTTTGTACACTGATCAAATCCCATCCGACCGACCGTGTTTTGGAACTTTTTGGACGTTTAACACAGACTCTACCTGCGACTACTATCAATTTCTAGGGTCCGCTCTAGCTCAAGTAAACTCTACTCAACCTGCTTACCTCTAATGTAAGGCAATTGCGTTACAATTTATGGCTACCGTTTTTTGCTATGTATAGTTCTTCGAAGAGGACAAATTAGGTATTGCATAAAAATACCAGCGTCCCACCGTCCTCAAGATGGCTGCAATTAGTAATCCACTAAGATATCAAATGTTTGCTGTTAGCCGATACCTAAGAAGGAGTGGATCATTTATCATTTGTTCTATAGGAATGAGTTTCCATATTGTACGTAAAAAAGTACCGACTTTTGCGAAGCCCGTACGGCTTATCCTTAGTTTTTGACGATGGAAAAGGTGTAGAGAGTCATTCCAAATCGCAAAGGTTATTTTTAATAACATTTTTTAAATGTGTGTTGTCTGGTAACGTACCTTCTGAATAATGGGTTGATATTTTAACCTTTATTGCAAAGAGCTTGCGTATACCTCTCACAAATGTAAGTCACTGTAATTGACGCAAAATCTTACGCATGTAATTGGTATTGCATTGTTAATAGTGTGAAGTTGTGTGCATGTCTGCGCAGCCGCAATTAATTTGCAACTGGTAGTGATATTTGTCCAGCTAACCACGGATGCTGATGACGTCTTTTCGTATCTTGCCACAGTTGTTTCACGTTGGAATTTTTCATTTCTTCGTCATTCTCATCTATTTACTTGTTTATAATAGACTCGGTAATTGCATGTACACATACATCAATTACGAATGAGATTAATTGACACTGTTAATTATGCATGCCTACAATGAGGATTATCCAAAAGCGAGCATTCTGAAATGCTCTACGTTCAATTTATACCGAGCATGCAAACGTAGACGCGTAGTTAGTCCATGTTAGTTTTTCCATAGTTTCTATGAGGAACCGTCTAACGTCCGACGTCGATACATAATTACATATCGTATAGTAGTATCGTTTCATACACGATGTGATTCGTTGCAGGCACGCACGGTGGTGTCCAGCGTGTCATGCTGCTGACACGCCGGCTCTATTGACACGGCCAAAGGGCAGCTACCGCAGCAGCAGCAGCAGCATCAGGAGGTTTAGCGAGGGAATCGAGGTACAGTTAAACACACTCAACGGCTGTCAGCGTCTAGTCAACTGCTGGACAACGTGGCCATCAATCCATCAATCAATTCTTTTATTCATTTGTTTGTCAGGCGGCCTCTCTATTTGTTGTTGTTGTTGTTGTTGTTGCACGGTAAAAGTGCGTCGCACAAACACGGTCATAGGTGGCTGAGCAGCAGCAGCAGCATCACTAGTAGTCGTTGAGGAAGAGCCCTGTTACAGCAGGCTCATTGTTCCTGTCCTTCGGTAGCTGGCTCAATGGCCTATACGGCAGCCAGAACAACGCAGTTGTCCTTCCCACGGCGCTCCCGGGCTACAAACTAAGTGCATTTCATCCATCATCATTTCGCTACATCGGCATCATGGAGCCGCTGCGACCGCTGCCACAAGACGACTATGGCCGTCGCCGTCGTCTCGCTGCGAGTGCTGCGCCGTTCGAATCTTGTGAACAGCCGACACAACATGCCGACGGCCGCACCGTGTGTATATTGTGTGATGCAGTAGAAGAGAATAGAGTATGATGACTAAACTCAAATCCAACTAGTTCTCCCCTTCGTTTATAGACAACGTATCTTCTTCTTCTATTTGGTTAAAACGGAGCGCCATGTTGTTTGCATAGTTGCGAATCTTCATTCCATGACGCAAAGTTGTTGTATATATATATATATATATATATATAACTTTATTTTGCACACACATTGAGACCACTTTAAAATAATTGGACAATATGTAGGTGGCATAAATCGCATAGCGTATACACTATCACAGTAAATAGTGATATTTTTTGTAAATCGGAATTTTTTTATCTTTTTACCCTCGTTGTAACAAATACTGAATTTAGTTAACCTTTCAGAGAAAACTAGGTTCTTAGTGATAAAAGTAAACGACTACTAAGTACGCGTTGCCTTCTAAAACTGAACAACTGTTCGTTGGATCGGGTGTACAACCTTAAGTTCGTCTCTTCGCCTCAATGGGAACGTCAGTGATGAAACCAAGGGCTTCGAACTTTCCGACTGTAAACGAATTTACGTTCTAAATACCTATATTAAAAATATATCAATTGCCGTCTAATTGTGCTACACATGCGACAACTACGCATCGCTGTCATGGGTGATTCGGGGTTCAGGAACAAAGCGGGCATTTGTCTTCGGTTTGCGACACGTCATTATCTAGAGCAGGATGGACTTTGTGATGACACCGGGCCGCCGGGCGGTACGAGAAAGTGCTTGATTGCTTGCTTGACTGATGAGCTCAGCAAGGGGGGGGTACCGTTACCGCCGCATCCGAGCAAACGACGGTTGTGCCCTTTGCGCGGGGCCGCTTCTTTCTTTCTTCCTTTCTTTCCATCTGGCAGTATGTATGCAGCTAGCTGTATGTAGTATGTTGCAATCGATTCGATTCGGTCCGGAACCTCAACCTTCCTGCAGCGGCGCGCTGCAGCCAAGCTAAGCTACTGAGTGAGTGAGTCGGCCGAATCGACGAACCGCCGAGCGGGTGAATGTGGACTACGGATATGATCCATCCCCGCGATCGCCTCCCATCGTCCATAGCGGCTGTACGACCAGGATCATTTCTGCCCCTATCCCGCACATGTCTTGACCACCTCTCCTCTACGCCTCTCTTGCCGCATTACACACAAATAATAGTTCCTCTACTACAACTAGTATTGGCTTCGTTAGCAATGTTGTTACTCCGTCCCACCGAACAAACATGACCCCAGCCGTCGGCCAATCCTGCTCATCTAGTTAGCGTTTGGTACGGCCACATTAGTTACTTACACGGCTGCTAGGTGGAAGCTCATAAACTTACGCCATTGTTGCTGGCAGATTGAGCCGCACCAGTTGCGTGGAGTTACTTGCATAGGCATTTATTTCCGCACGCGAAATTGTCAACACTTTATTCAGATACCAATTTACAACGTAACAAATACTCAGTGTTTTTATTTTTTTAATTTGCATTGCATTATTCTCGATCTGCTATATTGTTTCAGAAATCAAAGGGGCGTTAGTTGGACGTTAAGTAAGTATCCCTTAGCGCGCGCCGAGAGCGTGTGTTGTATTTCAGGAAAGAGATGTCTATCGGATGTATATGTATATATATATATATATATATATATATATATATATATATATATATATATATATATATATATATATATATATATATATATATATATATATATATATATATATATATATATATATACCAATATTGGCTCGAGGACGTTTTGAACCCTGAGAAGACCGGTCTGTTAATATCGACCAAGAACTCGCTTGGGAAACGCTGGTAGCATCGCCAACAGATACACTAGCGCTACTGACAAATCTACTAGCTAATAGTGGTGAAAATGAACAACATCAAGAACAACAACAATGATGTGATCCCCGAGCACCGCCGGACACGGTTGAGGCGCATCTTCAGCGAGTTGTCTATCTGGGTGGGTGAATGAGTGACTGACTGTAGTTGGCGCTCTCCCATTCGACGGTCGGTCGACGCAGACAAAAGACGCCGCTGTCGTCGTAGAAGAACTCCACTCGACCATGTCTGCCTGCATCTCGCGCGCCGATCGGTTCGAGCCTTCATACCTGCCGTCCTCACTGCCGAAGTACTCGAAGGAGTCAATCGAGGAGGGACGCGCTTTGCAGATCGAGAGAACAAGAGCGAGAGGGAAAAGAACGCGAAGGGCGTACGTTTGGTGATTTCATCGGACCGAAAGAGGACATAGAACGCTTGTCTGTCCGCCGACAACAGCTGTGCTGCTTTCGGAGTAGGCGAGCTTCATTCACATCGGCGAACATGAAGAAATGGATGAGCTCGGTCGTGAGAACAAAATAATGTCCTAGCAGAAGGCTAGCTGCCAGAGGAATTGAATCGGAACGTGGAACAAAATTCTGAAGGCAAGGAAATGCGATGTTGCCTCGAAACTGGATACAATTTCCGAAGATCTCATCACGAGTATAATTCAGCTGAAAATAAAATATTCTAAAGCGTCTTGCCGCTTTGTAAGGGTCGGATACCCTCACAACATAATTGCTTGTTATCTTCGATGCGTTTTCTATTAATGTTATTAGCATATATCATTCGACAATTTCGTTGTACATAAAGACATCATCATGGAGCAGGGCATTGTGAAGATTCGTTTTGGTGTAGTATGAAGTGTATATAGGCGATTCATGGAAGCAGTTTAGCAGAACCCAGCGGTTTTGCTAAAGGCCTTGGAGCAAACTTGATTAAAATCTGATCTTAGCATCTTTGTACAGAGTTTATAACTGATTCGGTTGAATATTCGTTTTACTGTTATTGGCGTTTGGTATAAGTTTAACCCAAAACTGCAAATTTAAAGAAATATTGCTTTGAAACGGAAAAAAATTAGTGTTGTTAATTTATTCTCAGTCGACTGAAATGTTTTCCCTACGGCGGCAATAATTTTAAAAGGCATATAGGTTTGTTTAACTCCCAAAGTAGCCTTATTTTTTGGCTCATGCCTAACACCTTTAGTCCCCGGCGCTCCAATCATTATGTGCGTGTCTGAGTCAGTCGCCCTATGCGGGGCTCTGGCCTTCGTCTGGCCGTCTAACACTTCAACAACCGCAACGAACCGGAGTCGCCTGCGCCGGACTCAACGGGTCAAAGCCCTCAGGGTTATTATGGTGTACCGGACGGTGTGCACAGCGGTGGCGTTTCTACACAAAGAAACGATTCCCTGGGATCTGATAGCGGAAAAGCGCCGCCGTCTGCGCGAAGACCCTACACTCAAGAAGGAAAGCGAGCGGCAACGAAGCGCCGCCCTATGGCAGGAGAAACGGGACCTCCTGGAGGAGAATGCCCCAGGCGCCAGTCCCCTTAAACTTATTCCAAACAAAAAAATAATGGCTAAAAAAGGCCCCGCAGAGGACAACCCTCCACACCACGCATTGCCTGACGGGTCACGGGGATCTCCAGTCCTACCCGTGTAGGATCAGAAATGATTCCCAGCCCCGCGTGCGTCCTCTGCGGCAAAGGACTTGAGGATACCCCAGAACACACTATTCTCAGGTGTCCAACATAAGCGGAGCAGCGTACCTTCGCTGGTCAAATTTACTAAGACCAATACCGAGCACGCTGAGGGCGAACCTGCCTAGCATCTGCTAGCAGGGGTAAAAATCAATACGTCAAGATTTACGGTAAATAACCGTGGCACTATGCGCACCCCTCAGGGCTCTGGGAAAGAAGCTAGCCACAAGTAGACTCACACCTTCCCCGATTGTTTGAAGTATTTGCACATGCAATGGCCAGTCGTTTGGGAGGATCGGGAGATGACTGGTTTTTAATAGTTTGGAGTCCCACACTTGGGGACGAAGTTCCAGCTGTGGTATCCATGCATGCAAACTGCATTTTTCAGATGCCCCCCTCCACAAAAAAAGCTGGGTTAATCCAGCGTTCGGGTCCGAGAGGTTCACCTGACTTCGCCCGAGTCAGGACGAACACATTATGTTTCTATTGGAATGATAGGCGAAAACGTCATGCTTAGTAATGAGAGTGAAATTACTAATCGTTGTCATACACGCCGATCACTTTTTAATTCAGATTTTAAAAGGCATACAAGCCCGTGTTTAATAACCTCTATCTAAATTCTGTCGAGACTTGTTAGACCCTTGCTCAATCGTGCCTCAATATCATCTCTATCTTCTATTTATATATTAGCAGTAGCCCAACGAATCTTAATCGGGCTGTTTGATGGCTGATATGGACAGGCCAATCATAGTCATCTTGCTGAAAGAAAGAGACTGACAGTTCGTTAGACATTTCATTTATCCACGATCTTACGAGACTTTGTTAAACAAGCAGGTAAACTTCTATTGTAATGGTTTCGCTTTTTTGATGAGAGTGCGGCGGCATGGTCTCTTCTTGACTGGGCATTACTCTCAGAACGTGAACACTGATCGGGATTTTTTTTCATAATGGGGACGTTATCTGGATCGTGAACTTTTCTTTATGAGCCCAACAGACACGTATTTATATGCTGGCTACAGGATCACACGCTAACTCATATTCATGACACATACAACCCTTTGATTGATTAGTAGTAGTAGTAGTAGTGGTTTATTATTAGTTTTAATATTAACACCCAAACTAGGTAAATATGTTTATGTTACATCAAAAATACAATCATACAATCTAGCGTTTTGCGGCATAGAATCGATCACATTTGCTCCAGCATTGGTTGCATTTACATTCATCCTGTGATTCATGAAAACCCTCTACGTTGCACAGAACGTGATGAAATCTGTGGGCTGCAATGGGCGTAGCTAGATGTCGATCTCCTACCACGCTACCCCGCTATCCGCTATTCAACAGTCGTCATTGATGCTGTTCCATAAATACATATGCCCACCTCACTAATTTTAGTTTGCCAGTTCCGCATATAAACTTCAAAAGCGCACGTTTTCTTCAGATTACATCGTTTTTGTAGATCTTCCGTCAGCAGCGGGCCACCCTCCAAGTGGTTTTATTAACCAAAAACTAGTTGACACATATACATCATTAGCATCACATTTCCAAAATTGAAACAACGGAATTGCTCTTTCGCAAGGCTGACAAGAACTGGTTTACACATATTTATCATTGACATCACAATTCCAAAGTTGAAACAACGGAATTGCTTATTCGAAACGCTGAAGAATATAGAGTGAATAGAACACAAGGACGACCACAGCGATTACATATGCACTCCGACGTAATCCCATGAAACTTCTCGCGCACACAGATTTTCAGGTGGAAGCCATGAACGGCAAATCTGGTGACTAGATGTCGGTTATAGCTGCAGTCTTTCCACGAATCAGACGCCATCGCCTTTGTTTCATGGAACAGCGGGTCGATGTCGGCCATTTTACTTTCCCAATCGGAGACGCGTTCTCTAAAGGTTGTCTTTTTCGGTAGGTTCTACATCCCCTGCAAGTCCTCAACGAAGAACGGCTACGACGCTAGCGAGTACACTAACCTATTCAGACGTTCAATACTCTATTCAGAAAACTGGGCTTAAGTTGGTCAAACGGCCCCAGGTTCGGCCTCGAGAGATGAGGCCAAATCACCTGAACACCCTAGGATACGGTGGCTGCAATCTTCAGGTTATGCAAGCTAACTGCAACCTCCATCGACAGCCTATGTGCCTCGACCAGTAACTTGTACTCACTCCGCTCTTCATGCTCCTTTATAGCGTTCTTTACCACTTTCTTATAGTCGCGCCTTAGTCGAGTGTAAAGAGGCGACATCTCAGGAAGTATACGCGCTAGGTTATATACTTGTGCTATGTATTGGTTGCAGGAGCAGCACTGCTGATGGTACCATGGGGCATATCTACTGCCAGCTCGTTTTGGTCGGATACTACCGGCAATGACGCTAGGGAGCCTGCAAGCATATGACTCCATGCCGATCAGAGCTGGAACAGAAAGCGAGCCTCAAAAAATGATTTTCTGTTGCGTGATGTCAAGGGTGCGACTCAAAAAGGGCCGCTTGCCGTGAGAAGCTTGCGGGTCAAGTGAGATATCCATCGCAACCGGTAGATGCCACTTTATACCAAACGCCAGGTTATCCTTTTGTATTCCTTCATATTTTACGTTACGCGGATCAGCATTTGCGGCAAATATATCTATTGTCGACAGTCCTTATGGCGCGATAAGTGTCAAGTCGTCAGCTGTAGATACAACCCACCTGAACGAACCGCGCGGTAAATTACGAATTAAACTGAATAATACACTTTACAAACTGCTCTGTCTACTGTCTGAAGTTAAAACTGAATGCACATCTGGGTTATCCCACACTTACCTTAGATATGGACAAACACGCCACCAGAAGTAAAGTATCTCAAACTGATGCGCAAGCCTAGAAACGCGTTCACTTTTGCAATCTCGTCTAGAAAATTATTGTGGGATGGCCGCAAGTAAATACGTTATCATCCTGTTCTTGAAACAATGAATTAGCTTAGTAAACGGTCATTAACTCATTAACTTCGCTTCTGCATCGTGTTAATGCCTATATATAGCATAACGTTAATTTAGAGTTTTTTTTTAATATTTGAAGTTGTATATACGTGTGATGGCTTTTATCTGACTATTCGCACAGATATACTCAAAGCTTTTGTTGCAAAAGCCTTGCCAGCTGCCCCCTACAAATTGTTACTTGGTTTAGCAGTCTGAGGTTTCAGTTGTCTCTGAAAGCTGTCTCGTTTGTGTTCGTTAGCATTTGAAGTAATTTAGTTATGTATTATTCATTTTTAGCACTGCGACTACAGTTGTCGTCGACGTTATGTTGCGGAGGTGACCTGCCTAAGAGCTTCTGCGATGATCAAACGTCCGCCTTTTGTTGTAGGTAGATATTAGGAGATCGTCCAGCACAAAAAGGTGCAAACCAAATCATATGGCAAATTAGATATGCCCACATCTCTCTGTTCGACGGGCCACAAAAAGTCGGTTGCTAGTAAATGTGCAGCCAATCTAGTGACAAATTTTGCTCAACAACATTTTGCTCAGGTGGCGAGAGGACAATAAAATACCTTAGCAACACATTCACGTTAAAAGTCGATAGCGACGGCCAGTTTGGCGAGAGCAGCACGGCGGTTTCTCATTGAGCACCAATCATTACTTCGGCAAATTCGGCCCAAATGGAACGAGTCGACGTTGTCGTTGTTGTTGGCCTGCTATGTCGACAAAAGGATAGTTTTTGTGCGGGTTTCGGTTCGGCGGCATAACCAAACAAGACCGAGCTATCTTCCTCCCCGCAGACGGCGAAGAAGCAGCTTGCCTTCAGCTATCGGTCAAATGTGAACAACTTTTTTGGGATGCTATTATGTCTACGAGGAGAGAAAGAGAGAGAGAGAGAGTTTATGATGCATTGGCAATATAATTCCTATATAGTCATATAAGAGCAAGTTTGCCAGTGAGTAGAAAGCGCGGGTAGCTGGCTACCGCGATGGCCCGGCTATGCGTGGGGGCAACTGCTGCTGCTGCTGCGGCCGCCGCCCCTGCAGCTGGTGGCGGGGGGAGGGGGGGGGGGGCGCGGCTGTAGCACGAGGGGGCCCTCCAGTTCGTCGTAGTCGCCGTCGTCATTCTGCGCCTTCGTCATGGCGAACGTCGTCCTGTTTCCCATCGAAGCCATTGCGCCCCATCCGACGATGACGACGCCTGGTCGCCCCTGCTGCTGCGGCTGCTGTTACTGCGACGACTACTCGAGCCGACCGCGGCTCCATCGGCGAGGCCATCAACCGTTAGTAAGTAGTAGCAGTAGAGTAGAAGTGGTAGTAGAAGTAGTAGTGGTAGTAGTAGTAGTAGTAGCAGCAGTAGTAACTTTCTCTCCGTCTTTCCGTCCCTATCCCTGCCTACCTCTCTGCGTCTCTCCGTCCCTCCCTATCACTCCATGTGGCTGGCTGCTCGCACTCTGTATGGTTCCTGCGCACCGTAGTAGAGTCCGTCGCTACTCGCGCACGGAGCAGGGGCCGCCGCCATCGGAGGATGGATGGCGGTGGGAAGGGGATATAATCTTTCCCCACTGCCCTGTATTCTGCCGATCTCTTTTCTCTTGCTGCTGCCGCCGCTGCAGCCGCTGCTACGTCTACGGGCTACTGCTACTGGTTCGGGCTCTGCTAAGACGGCCGTAGCCGTAATGCGGCTCTACTCGATGCGTTGGCTGGCGTCCGTCGTCCGATCTAGTCGTCGTCGTCGTCGTCCCTCTAGGTGACGACCCCCATGTGGCCTGCCCGACCCTCCATCGCCCGGCCATCTTCCTGTACACATTCATATCCCCCCCCCCCGCCGCTCTCCCCCTTCTCCTCACCAGTCAGCTAGCTACCAACCAACCTACCCACCTCCGATCATAACAATCTCTAACAAACTTTCCCAACTGCAGTCCGCAGCATACATACCTAGATACGCAACGCGAGATATATACATACATACTCACTCCATACACTTACACACTGACGTACAGGCACAAGCAAATACGATACACACACAGCCGCATCCTCACACTCGACCACGAGGCGGCGTAGTGCCACACCAACCTACATCGAACACAGATAGGGTCACAAGTACACTTCAGCACACAGCTACATTTAAGCACGCATCCACACATATTCACACTCGCATACACATACACGATACACAGCCACACAACACACACATGTGTATATATATGTGAATGTTTGCGTTCTTGTTAGAACAAATGCACAGCTAAAAACACACACGCAGGCCAATACAAACCCGCGCACGTACGCACGCTTGCTCACTCTCTCTCTCTCTTACTTAGTCGGTCGAAACGCTTAGACGGATGCGCAATCACACGAACAGATATAGATAGACATGCTCTCTTACACACTCACGAAGACACAAGCACATACACACACACAGTCAGAGAGTCATATTCGTTCATCACACACAACCAAACCCAATCGGAGGAGCCCGACTACAGACAAACACTCACAGCACGCACAACTTGCAACGAAGCAACCCTAAACCCGCGCTCAGACAGACAAACACACTTTAGTCGGTCGGCGGCAGCGGCAGCGGCGGCGGTGACGGCAGCCCTTAGCCGATTCGCCCGCTGCTACGAGAGATACCACAACTGCTTCGACGCGTTTGGCGAGCATGCGAGAAGCACTTTGTTTTGATCCACCGTGATCCATTGTCTGCGCATCACGCTTCCCCCCCGGCCCCCTTTGCCTCCCAATGTGTGCACACCCCTCGCTCCACAACTCCCCCCCCCCCCCGCCCCCCATCACATACAGTACTCTCACTCAGTCACAGACGTACATGTGTGTACATTTGAAGAGTCACGGGTCGCAACAAGAAAAAGGGCAATTCACCCAGCCCGGTCTGAACGACCTCCAATCGAAGCGGACGTATCATTTGTCGTTGCTATTCCTCGTCCGAGATCCACTTTCGTCACACCACGTAGACAATAACATCCTTCAAACAGCTTTGTTGTTTGCCAAACAATGGTTCACTTTACCACATTAAAAGGATTCAAGTACAAACTCTGCCGAGACACTGACCTCTGGGTCAGTGACTCAATGTCGGTCAAGAAATCAAAATCCACTTTCTATAGGAAAAATATTTTAAAAACATTATTGAAAAATAAATTATAAATATTTTATTCCTCTATCGATGTAGCTCAGAAGCTTTCCAGCCTAACATGCGTTGATGACATCCCGGTGACCGCCTCTTGCCCGGGCTTGGCCTCGTTAAAGGCCAAGATTCAAGGTGTCTGCACTGCGCTAACAGAGGAAGAGATAAAAACGGAGCTATCAAACTACGGCGTCACGGCTGCCCGAAGACTGTTCGTCTCTTCTGGCAATCAAAAGAAGCCTCTGCCAAAAGTGATCCTGACCTTCGACCGTCAACCACCGGCGTCAGTGTTCCTGGGCTATCGTTCGCACGCGGTAGTTCTGGAACCCGACCAGCCCCGAGTCTGCTTTAACTGCTCCAGGGTTGGCCACATTGCGGCGAACTGCTCACTTCCCAAGGCTTGTCGCAACTGTGTCAAAGGAGGCCACCTAGCCGCCGATTGTCCGAACTCGTCTAAGTGTGTCAACTGCGGGGGACCTCACAACGCAAAGTCACCCAGCTGCCCGCGATTATTCTACCTGAGAGAAAGGAATAGGGTTCTAATGGAAGCCAGAACCCTCCACCAGGTCCGGGCTAATCACCCGGATGCATCTATCAACGAAGCCTTGGCAGCGCCTACACCCTCTTCACAGGGCTCAAGCAGCGCGGACTCAGCTTCTTCCTCCCCGGAGGGGGCCACATATGCCTCGGTGGTGCGCGGCATCGCGGTTGGTGGAAACACCACTCCGCAGCTCCTTCTTCCCCGGCCTAGAGCGGCTCCCAAACAGCGTCCTCGAGCCAAGCCACGAACGAAGGTTACGCGCACTCGCCTCCGGGGACCTCGCAAGCTAATGGCTCACGGGTCGTCCGGATTAGTTCGGGACTTAATATCTATGAAGTCTGAGCTGTCGAAAATGGTTAAGTCAATAACGAACGCATTGCAGCCTTTATTGGCGCTACTGTCGGTTGCTAGCGACCTCAGACAATCATAATGACGGGTGATCACAACGATTGCAGGACGGTGACAGAACCCACACAGGTCAGGTCGTCGGATTCTTCAGAAGGTGCCGGTCCAAGCCTCACATATGGACAGAACCCTGCGACTCCGCCAGACCCCTTGGGGCTCAACAGGGTTACCTGTCACCAATGCGGCCAGACCTTCGCCAGGCGAGGCCCCCGTAGACATGTTACGGTCAAACATGGGGGTGGGGGCGCCATACCCGTCCCTAACAGGGCCATGAACGTCTCTTCTCTAGACCTCACGGAGTACATCCAGGTTTTCATTAAAACTGGGAAGCTGGTCCGTATCCTGCCCAAAGTGGTAAGGAAGTTGGTGGCTGACGCCTTGTCAGAGGTGTGCTTAAAGGTTGCCTCGGACAACGACGACGCTGCCTGGCTTGGGCTTTTCTCCTTCGCCCCAGTCGTGCTGAGGTTACCGATAGGGCGCAGGGATTCACGTTCTCTGGCAGTGTTCATCGGAAAGAACTTGGTGGAGTTCCGACGTGGTGTTCGGCTTACAGACCTGGCTCCCCTACTCACCGCGGGTGATTCGGGTGGTAATGTTGAGCGAAATCAGTCGATCACGCGGGCTGTGTCGGCCAAGCTATCGGACGGGGATGTGTCGGCCAAGCTATCGGACGGGGATGTGTCGGGAGCAGCCCGCCTTATTCTATCTGACGACGTTATGGTCGATGAACCAGCCGCTACGGCGTCGTTACGGGAAAAACACCCCCCCGCGCAGCCAGACTTGTGCTGGCCGTCTGCTCCACCCTCACAACTCTTACCTTCATCTACGTCGGTCGAGGATGTTCGCTATGCGGTTGGATCATTTTCAAAGAGCTCGAGCGCCGGCCTGGATTTTATAAGACCTCGGCTCCTACAGGATCTCCTCTCACCAATTCTTGGCTGCTCATCCGATGGACTTAGTAAGGCCCTGGCAAAGGTAATCGACCTACTGCGATGGGGAGTTCCACATCCAAGGTGGTGCCCCCTCATCTTCGGAGCGAGGCTGTTCGCATTGAAGAAAACAGACGGCTCGTTCAGACCTATCGCTTGTTCTTCAGTACTACGCAGGGTCTCGGCAAAATTGGCAGTGAGGGACTCTAGGGGTACTATTAACCTAGCGATTGGACCGCACCAGCTGGGTTTCTCCACCAAGGGAGGTGCTGAAATAATGATTCACGCTACCAGGGCTTTTATTGATTCTCGGCTCGATCCATCCGTGCTAGTCAAACTTGACTTTAAGAACGCGTTCAACACCGTCAGGAGGGATCACTTGTTGAAGGTGGTTGGAGATGAGACCCCTGCCATTTATCACCAAGTAAAATTGGCCTACGGCGATCCATCGCGCTTGGTCTTGCCCTCGGCACTGCTCACTTCGGCTGTAGGGGTTCAACAGGGAGATCCTCTTGCGCCCCCTCGGTTTTGTCTTGCCGTTAAGGACTTAGTTAACTCACTCGAAAGTCCTCTCAATCTTTGGTACTTGGACGACGGGGTAATTGGAGGTAACATCGGTACGGTCTGTGAAGACTTAAAGAAGATACTTAGTTTCTCCACATGCAGCGGTTTGGAGCTGAACCCAATCAAGTGTGAGGTTCACATAATCGGCTCAGGTACAGCTGAAATCTCCGCTATACAGAACCTACTTCCAGGTTGCCGCGTAACAGGCGACGACCTGGATCTTCTTGGCCACCTTGGACCGACAATCGAACGTGGGATGGAAAAACTGGAGGTTGGTTTTAATCGTCTTCCCCAGCTGGGCGCCCACCGGGGGTTGTACCTCCTGCGTTCATGCTTCTCTGCGTCGAGGCTGAACTACCTGTTCAGGGGAATCAGCAGTTCAGCCCTCTCGACCCAGTTGGAGGAAATTAACTCGAAGATGGGCTTTGCGTTGGAATATATACTCAACCTGCGGCTGCGAGACGATTCCCTATTTCAGGCCTTCTTACCGGTTGCCAGAGGCGGACTGGGCCTGCCTGAAGCTGTTTCTCTTTCAGTCGCAACACACATCGCCTCTTTACATTCGGCGACTAGTGGTGCCGAGTCTATCCTGGACACCCGGGCGATTGCAAACTTCCAGGCCACGCTTGAACTGACTCACGATGACGCCATCGCATTCTGCGGGTCTCTACCGGAGACTCCTTACAGGCAGTTTCGTCGCCCGGTGCAGGTGCATGGCTACACGCTCTCCCGAGCCCTCAGCTGGGTACCCTGCTCGACGATGAGTCTACAGGAATACTAGTCGGGTTGAGGTTAGGAGTTGAGCTAGTCTCCCCACACCGGTGCAGATGCGGTGACGAGGTCGACTCCCTAGGTCACCATGGACTCTCCTGTCTCCAGAGTTCAGGCAGAATCACACGCCACTCGGCGTTAAACGAGACATTTAGCAGAGGACTTCGATCGGCAGGCTACCCATGCATTTTGGAGCCGTCTGGCTTAGTCAGAGACGATGGAAGGAGACCTGATGGAATGACCCTGACTCCCTTCGAGCGGGGCCAAATGCTAGTGTGGGACGCGACCGCAACCGACTCTTTAGCCCCCTCAATGGTCGGTACGGGCGCAGCCCGCCCTGGACACGCGGTAGCCCTAGCGGAAGCAGCCAAGTGCAGAAAATATTCAAGCATCAGTTATCCACACTTGTTCTCACCGCTTGCATTCGAGACATTGGGGGGGCCTGGGTCGCTCACGACGAAACTGCTCAAGGATGTCGGGAAAAGATTGGCGCTCGCTACAGGAGACAAGAGGGCGGGCGAGTATTTACTGCAACGTCTGTCATTAGATGTTCAGAGGGGGAATGCCGCTTCGGTGAGAGGTACCATGGCTAGGTGGACCAGCCCAAGCCTAGACCTAGCGCCTTGAGTTATGCCCCAGCGGGCTGTGCACACGTTCTTACATCACAAATGTATATTTTGCTACACTTAAATATATATATATATATAAATAGGACGGTGCTGCTGTGCAAAAGACTTTCGCATTCCTAACCAGGCGTTTGCCTTTATTCCACGGCGAGAATTATTAGTGTATGGTAAACAATGTTACAGTTAAGAGGTATGAATGCGCCTAAAATAGATGCCGCGTTTCCTCTGCAAACGGCCAAAGACAACGCTTGCCAAGCATTAACCCTATCTTTGGTCGCACGCGACCTCTTGAATTCGCTTACTTAAATCTTCGAGAGATACTTCGGTTCCCTTGCTGATTGGTCGTAGTGTCTCCATGGCAATAGGCACAAAAATATATCTTGTTTCCAGTCCAGCGTATTTATTCCGTTTTCTAGCGTTCGCGTACTTTGCTACCCACTCCGGCTTAACTGAGCTGTGATGTAAATAAAAAGCCGCGGTTGTGCACGAAACCGTTGCATTCTAGGCTAAGTACTTTCCATGTGGCCATATTGCAATGGTCACCCCATCAGGTCTTTCTTCGCCGGCGGACACTAAACCTCTCGGTTCAAGTGTAGATGGTATACCGGCTTTCCTAAGTGACCTTATAGTCACACTGTTTAGTTATCTCCATATTGTTTGCACTGATACGGCTTGCAGACGGGACCGCCGATTCTAAGTGCTGGCATCATGCGGAAAGAGTTGGGATCCAGCACAGTGCCGAGCTAAGGCAAGGGTAAGGCTTTAAGCCAACCTTCACTGAAGTTATCTTGCCCCGCTAAAAACACGGCGCGGTCTCTTCGGGAAACAAGTCTGCTAAGATATCTCTGATTATTTTTTACTTTTGAGCTCATAAAGGCTATACTCGCTGGGATGTTCTTCTAACGGGCCCGGACCCAGCATGGTTCTGATAGTGTCCCGTGCTTTACTGGTTTCATGTTTTATTTGTGGTCGAAGTGCCTCCTCCACTAACGAGGCTGCCAGCCGGACCAAATCGGACCAATGAAGCAGCGTAGCAGACAGGAGCTGAGTCAATGACACTTATTATTCCCAGACCATCTTCACGTATCGGAAGACTTGTTCTCTGCCAGGCGTTCTCTTCTAAATGGACGTTTAGGACCTCACTAGTGTGTATCTGCTGACGTCATCATACGCGATACATTTTTCAAGGCAAACCAAAACAGGAAATGTACTCCATAGGTAGCTAAATCTCAAAGACCCCCGGCTATATCTTCAAACGCACATCGCAGCCTGAGGATGCATGCTTGTCAGTCGGGAACGATTTTATTAGTGAATATAGTGAATGCCTCTTTCTTCATAGAGAGTGTATGTGAAATTCCGTCTCCCTTTATGGGGGCCCCCAAAACTTGAGATTTTTGTCTCTTCTTATTGTATTAAACAAATCTCAGAAGTCTAGTTTAGGACTCCTGTCGGGCCCTCTGCTTCTAAAAAGAACGCGCGTTGTATGTACGGTGGCATCTGACGCTTCTCTTGTGCCAGCCCAACTTGTTGAGAAGAGATTGCTACCACAGTGGTATGGGGACTGTATCACCTCTGGTCCGCCTCGTAGGTTTCGAGACCGCAGACCCGCTCCACTTATGGAAGAAAAATCTAACTCATGGAGCTGATGTACGTTGATATTATTAAGACTTAAGGCGGCTGGTTGTGGGAAAACTCTAAACGCTCTTAGTGACTAAATGAGGAAGACGGCTGTTTGATTTGCAGTTCTGATATTTGCCGTGAAGCGCGATTAGGTCTGAGGAGAGCAGGATAGCAACGCGAATATCACTCTTTGCTAGTTTTCTTTACGCTTGACGTACACTCTTTTCATCTCTATTTGAGTGAGGTACATTGTCGATTGTGCTAAGCGCAGTTGGCAATACCCTGAAGAGTCTATTGCAGATATCTGCTTAATTACTTTGGTCAGCAATAATTCTCTGATAAGCAACGTGAGTATCATGGTATGTTTCTGGAGCTTGAGGCAGAGCATCAAGTTGAACTTGATCAATGCCCTCATCATGTATGCTGCAACGCAAAATTATTTTGCTCTACCGGGTATAACTGTGGCTAGTCTTAAAGTCGTTCGTATATCTGTCAGAACCCGCACAATTTAATTCGGATCAGTTGGAGATCAGAGTTTGAGGTAAAAAGTATTTGATTATCCGGTCCCGAACTGTTACTGATAGGTAGACTTCAAGGAGAAGGGAAGGGCTGAAGAAGGCTGACGCCGCTTATTGGACTGTCGAGTCGGGAGCTCTAAACGTCGCCCTATTATAGACCGATCTGCACGCAGCGCAACCGGCGCAACCTTCGTGCCACCCAGGCTAAAAATGCCATTCTTGGGGCATGGGCACACTGGACTAGGCCCTCCTCCGGGGACACACGGGACTAGAACGCTTAGTACAGATCTATCTGAGTGGCACGATAATTAAGACCTACTACGCCAAAGAGGTCTTGAAGGAACACGGTCAATTCCAGTGGTGCATGGTCAGGATAGGCAAGATTTCCATTAATACATGTGCTCTGAACAGTCTTTCCTAATGAACTGTAGATGTCAAGGTGTTCAATCTCGACCGAGGCTTCGGCAACCTTTCCTTGCCAGTCCTGCAAAAAGTGCTTGGATGGTTCGGTGATCGGTGACCTCTGCCTGACCATGAATATTTCCACTGCCGCACCACAGCCGGCGAGCCAGTATATGAAAAACAGAGAGCCGACGAAGACAGAGAACCCGCTTTATATGCGTGGTAAGTCGAGCCCGGTGGCGTCGTGGCATGCGTCTGCGCCTCGCAACCGGAGGGAGACACATGGGTGCGCGGGTTCGAGCCCCACCGTTGCACATTTGCATTTATGGGGGTCCGTCTATGAAGCAATGCGAAAAGCAGTCCCATGGACGTTAAATCTTGGCTGAGAGTCAGCCCCGAAAGGATTTTTTTATATGCGTGGTAAAACATCTCTCCAGCTCAGCAAAGTTTGCCGCCGAGAGATGTGTCCAACAGCAACACGCAGTGGTAGTCGCCGGACGTCTGTCACCTCCTAAAACATGGAGGAACTTGCATCCCAGCACCTGTCACCCATGTGCTGTATCACGCCGGCGATTCCTTGGGTAGTCTGCGACGCCTTGACATTTATGGCGATCTGAAATATCATAAGACTGTTGAGTTCTGCATGTCTGGAGAACTTACTAACGCATTTGAGGTAACTTAGTGAGCGTAAGCCATTAGAATTCACGGCCTTTTCACATAGCTTCCATAGGAATGACTCGTTGACAAGGGCACCTACCACGGCCCGCTTGGCATGTGGAATAAATCAGGAGAAACATGGTGGCATGCTGAGGCGACATCAGTAAGTTTTTTAAGCCAAACTCGGATATGTGATTTTTCGCCCTGTAAAACTCGCCGCGGTGCCTTAGTTGTTTGAAGGTTTATAGAATTTTAATGGCCAATTTTCTGCGTACGTATCATATTTATCCAGTGCATGCTGATTGAAACGTTTTTCTAGGAGATCCGGATCTAGCAAGCATCAGATGGCATGATCTGCTTTGGTTGTCTCGTTCTTCGTTTCTGGCCGCGTAGCTTCTTTAACCCGTGACTCTGCGAGTGATCAAAGCTGGATCGGTGAAGCAGCGTAAACCGTGGATCAACAGCTTCTCTGATCCCGTACCACTCTCGCTTAGAAAAAGGATTGCTCTTATCCATGCGTTTCCTTGCAAATCCATGTGTTAAACTTCGCTATATATATGTATATATATATATATATCTTTGCTGGCTTCATCGTAAGCATTTCGTTTTGATGGCTATAACGATGCGAGACATGATCTGACTCAACTTTCTTGCAGTTTATTTTTAGTGGACCACGCATTTAGTTTTTGCAAGTAAAAGTTTATGTGGTTTCGCTTTTAGTTAACATCACTTGATAGTCCGCATACCAGTAGTGCACAGGTTTAACGTTCCTCAGTGCTTGACTTAGTCCAGCGACACACAGAGTGAATTGGAAATGTCCTGGTGTATTATTTTTATGTACTCCTATGGGCTGCAAAATAGCTTGATAGATTACTATGCCATTTTTTTAATAAAACGTAATGACGCGTGAGAATGTCTCGAAGCAGGTTAAACAACGTATTCTAAAACCATTTAAAAAAGAAAGCTATTAAAAGCCTACTCGATGTGCTGTATAATTTCTCTGATGGCTCTATTGGCTGATCTGTTTGGATTTTCTTTTTGAACAATTTGCTCCGCAACTAAAATATATTCACAATTATCGTATAGTCGAGATTACAACAAAGTTAACAAATCATCACGATTCATATGCTATTCGTGTTCGCGAGATGCGATCAATGGATGCATGACAAATAGCAACCACAACAGCATAAATAACGTGATGATGTATGGATCGTTTTCATTCATATAGACTGTCTTTACCGCGGTTGGTCGGCATCACCGCGAGCGTTCAGACTATTCAAAGTTCAATTTGCTGCATTCACTGACTTGGCAGAAGCCGTTAGGTTAATGAGTGATTGCACGCATTGTCGATTTCCCCGTAGCATATAGCTCTGCACACTGAAGACAGACATGATTTCCGTCGCCATTTATTTAATACGAGGATCACATGTGGCAATAAGCTTTCTTTCCAATGTGACGTCAAAGATGCAAATAATTAAATTCAGTGGTGAATATACATACGTACACACTGCAGCTTGCATCTACCAGCTTGCAAAATTTGTGAGGCTACCTATGCGATTACCGGTCTTCTTGATTTTGTCAGTTACGCATCGTCTTTGCCGTTCTGTTTCTTCTTATGCCTGTCCTATACGATTGCACTGCGCCAGGGCACAGAGGCGCAAATTGCCTGTAGTGAATGAGTTTTCTTTCAGCATCTTTTTTGGCCAGTCACGGGAAACGAAGCTAGGTCGGGCAGGTGGCGCGGCCGGTGAGTGTCGTCAGACCAATCGTTTGTATCGGCGGGTGGCGAGCGTGATCACAAACTCCCACTGAGTCACTCACAAATCATCACAAATACGTAGAAGACAAATGTCTTTGTGTCCCCCCCCTGCCTGCCTGTCTCCGTGTCCTGCCTTCCTTGCTGTCTCCCTGTCCTGTCTGTGAGTCGGTCTGGGTGTCTCTGTGCTGTGCTCATGTGGAGCGAGTTTGTGCAAATAGCAGCAGTAGCATTTCGACAGCCGCAGCTAAATGTGCCAAACGGGGAAGGTGGAGGAACGCGTCCGCCCGATGGATGGCTGTGTACGAAAGAATGCGTCTGCCTGCCGGGTGGGCACACAGTGAAAGTCGATAGATGTCGACAGGCGACGCCAGGGGCAGCTTGAAGGCTCGGCTCCTCGCGCGCGGAGAGAGAGCCTCACCGAGATGGAACGGATGTTCTTCTGCCAGCCCTGACCAGTCAGACAGACAGGCCGACTGCGATGATACATCGTCAGCCAGCCAGCCAGCCAAGCTTTCTGCCTTGATCTGCAGGCCTACAGGTCGACACAAAACAAAAGCACCGCCATCACAACCATCAGCAGAAACTGGAACAGCGCAGCAGTAGTAACAACAGTAGCACCAACCGTGATAACAACAGGTGCAGCAACAACAACAACAACAACAAGAGCAGCAGGAACAACAAGAGCAGCATAGCATAACAACATCCCGTAAACGGCCGGAAGAGTCAGTCTAAGATGGTGGGTGCTATGCGTATGGACGAAAGCGACTAAGGCTAGAGGGTTTGGGCGCCGCCGCTAATGGTGTGGCGCTTCTCGCTGCTGTCGCTGCTACTGGGGGATTATCTCGAGACGAGACAAGACAACGGCAGAAAAAGAAGAATAGGAGAAAAAGGAGGAAAACTGAATAGGACTTATCAGGATGCACACCCATCCATCCGTAGCCTGTTTCTCCCTCTCCGTATCCCATGCGTCCATGCAGGCCGTCTACGAGAGCCGATACCACAGAGCCATGAGGTTCATCGAGGCTCTGCTGCGAGATCATAAAGCCTTTTGCCCACTTTCCCGTCAATTTCGGCGCGTCTCATCTCCCCAAGGCCTGATGAGGCCTCCGCTGGTGGATGACCGACTTTTTAGATGCCGACTCGTGGTGCATCTGTACCTGAAGCAGTGACGTCCCACGCAAGTGCTTTGTTGCGTTGGTCCTGCTAATTTGGTATAGTTTAACCTGCCCCGCCCCAGTGATGAACGTCATCACCACATGGGCGCATTTGATGTTCGAACATAGCAATGCCTAGCCTCAGTCCACTAGTTATGTGAAAATGGTCATTCACAAACTGAGATCCAACGAGTTCGGAAGAAAATGTAAGAAACACAAATTGAGGCATGAACACGCACGTTTGGAAAGGACAGATTTTAGTGGGGTCCGGTCTAGACCTGACATACAGGCCGACAGAAGGTTTAGCGGGTAGACCTTGCCGCTTGGTCCCAGGTTTTCCATTTATTTCCCTGCACATATGCCGGCTTGCTTTAAGCCATTGGCCCATGCTAACGGGCAGAAAAAATACCGTGGGCGGATACCCATCCCAGCCACCTTTACGAGTAGGCTAGCTTGCAAGTTTGCAGCAAGAATTTGTCAAGGTGCATCGAATATGGTATGCCAAACCGTATCAGCTCAGTCTTTTCTGGAAGAACCAAGAAAACATGCACGGTTCTTAAGTCATGCACTACTTTCTGTACCCGCAACGAGTGCTAAAGAAGAACGCGGGCTTTGTGCTTGCTCAGCTGGCTCAGGCGCTGATGGAGTCGAGAAAGTTATTTGCCCTTTTCCTCCAACACTGAGTCAATCGCCTCTGGAAATACGGCAGTGCTTAGAAGTCCAGCTCATACAATTCTTTTATGCAGTTTCCAGGCAGTTGTTAGCTAAAATATTAGATGAGCTCCGCTCTTTTTTCTCATATTCATATCAATTGAAGGAACACTTTGCATTCCGTCGATTTATGTTACAGCCCACTCTACTGCATGAAAGAACGTAGGTCACGGATAATCGCCTTTTGGTTTCTGTAATCGGTGTACCTCTTTCAGCAAAGATCGCGCATTTTAACGTTGAAGACACTTTTAAAGCCCAACCTTAATATACAGCACTCCTTGTTATTTTAGAGAAAATTACGAGCTTCATGAAAGGTTACTGCAGCTCTATTATTTGTGGGGTACCCCATCTGTCGAGGTTGGGGATGGCACTTTAGATTAATGCTAGATCCAAGGTTGCGGATTTATATCGAGCTCGGTGGCATGGTGCATTCGCGTGCTCCTCGCGACCGGAGGAGACACATAGGTGCGCGGGTTCGAGCCCCACCGTTGTACATTTGTATTTATAGGGGCTCGTCTACGAAACAATACAAAAAAAAACAGTGTCATGGGCGTTAAATCTTGGCTGAGGGTCAGCCTAAAAAGTTTATTTAGATCCAAGGTTGTGTGGCCAATCTCCTCATTGAGCAACCTACAAGGATGGGCATGCATTCACCGGTCTTTTTTCTTAATTGATTATCTAGTGGTAAAATTGCATAACACATATAGAGAACAAAGTGCGGAAAGCTGTTTAGTAAAACTACCAGAGTGCTATTTAGAGCAGAAGGCTCAACAACGTCTTCATACGCAGGTGTCAACGATTTCGTAATGTCGGTAAATTTTACATATAACATGATGAAATCTGCCGTATACGGCAAAGCGAGTCATGATGTGTCAAGCAGTGAAATCCTACCAAGTAGTTTTAGCTTTTGTTCCAGCGCAAAGAAATCCGGATCAACTTCGGCCATCTTATTCTTCTAGTTGCAAATGTTGTAAGTCTTGGTTTCCGCAAGAGTGAACTGAAGTCTCAGGTCCTTGACGAATAAGGTTGTACCTTTTAAAAGCGATTCCTGCACGAGAAATTAAGACGTTTCAGGAACGCCGACGTAATCGTGTGTAGCGAGTCCATCTGCTGTGTGTGAGGAAGATGTAACTTGGATGTGATAAGATAAACAGATAACTTAGATGCGACAAGGCAACACTTAGTTCGAAGAGTGAGAGCGCTGTTTTAAGAAAAACTAAATGCGACTTCTGTACTAAGAGAGGCCACCAAAGCACTTCTCACATGATCTGCGATATGCTGTGTGAAACTATTCTAATTCGGTTGGCATTGTGTTACCCACGTACTTGGAATTGGTAACGTATCTAAGCTCCATTGACAAAGGCGTTAACTTATCTGCGGCAGATGTCCGGTCACCTCTGCAAAACTTAATTGATTCGGTTTTGCTAAGTTAATGCGTACTCTAAAACCTTCGACGTAGGCGCAAGACCTTACAGGTGACTGTTTAATAATAATAATAATAATTATAATAATAATAATATTATTATTATTATTATTATTATTATTATTATTATTATTATTATTATTATTATTATTATTATTATTATTATTATTATTATTATTATTATTATTATTATTATTATTATTATTTAGAAGAATATATATAAGGCTTCACGGCGTTGCTGCTCGTCGACCCAGTTGCTCCTTCTGCGCGCCGTAGCCGCTCTATCGCTCATGCCCGAGAGGAAGTCCTGCCCGCCCCCTGGCGCGAAGGTCCGGGTCCATCCAGTCTCTCATAGTTCCGAGCACTGAAGTCGCGTTACCTCTTTGGATCTCCAGGGACAGTCGCTGGGGTAATAATAATAATAATAATAATAATCCGAGCCTGGCCATCACAGTGTACGTTTACATCACTGCTATGACCAGCAGGAAGCCTTTTTTAGGAGAAAGCTGATGATACATAGAATGGAAGTGCCACTGCGGTGGTGAGGCAATGAGGCAGTGGTCTTAAGCCTGACTCTGATTGTTTCCATTGCCGGTCCGCAACCCGCTAGCAGGTACACAAAGCGGTTCCTTGCCGTCCGCGGCAAGCAAAGAACGCGCTTTATATACAAATCGGTGATAAATCCGCACAACATTTGGGGGGCTACCCTGCATAGACGGAATGCGTTAATTCAGTTCGGTTTGCGTGACCAGACAGCCCACTCACAATAGAACAAAAACAAATGGTCATCATAGACGGCCGCCTCAACCTGGGTCCAGAATATGATCGAAGAACAACCGCTATCCAATTGCTTCGTGCCGGACATCGACCAGCCGAAATCATCAACATCACTGGATTTAAAAGAAAAACGGTCTACGACATTGCCCGACGCTACAGAGATGCAGAAGAGACAGGGCTAGGTGGTGCAACACCTGGAAGGAAGATTCACAACCGCCGACGAAAAGTGAGAACGCCAAAAGTGATCAAAAGTATGCAAAACTACGTTTTTAAGGATCCAAGTCTATCAATGTTCCGTTTGGCGATCAAGTTCAATATGAGTGATCGTTCTATGCGTCGGATTATCAACAAAGAACTGCGCTACAAGTCTAACACGTTCAAAAACAGACAGATGTTGTCTCAGGCCGCGAAAAACAAGAGGATGACTTGCTGCCATCTCATCCTCACGTTTTTGAGACACGAAACGGCGGGACATCTTCGATTCTTCTCCGACAAAAAACCTTCATCATTGACCAAAAACATAACCCAAAAAATGACCGGTGGCTATCAAAGGACCCTGAGGGTGTACCAATCGTGCATAGAATCAAACATCCTGCTAGTGTGCACGTCCTAAGTGTTGTGTCGAATGAAGGAGACGCGATGCCCCCACACATTTTGACAAACATGAAACCATAATAAAAGAAGTGTATTTATGTGTTCTGCGAAGGCTGGTAAAACCATGGATTGATAGAGTGTCAAATGGAAGACAATATGTTATTTAACAAGACGGCGCTCCCGCCCACACCAGCAATCTTGTCTAGAATTGGCTGCGGGGCAACATGGCGGCGTTCTGGGACAAGACGATGTGGCCCCCTAGCAGTCCAGACTTGAATCCCTGGACTTCTATGTATGGGGCGTTATTAAGCAAGAGTCTAACAAGTCATGCAAACACAGAAGCGCTACGCAGAGCCATTGTTAAATCGTTGAAGAATCTTAATCCGCTAACTTTGAAAAAGGCCTGTAGGCGCTTTCGCGCCAGAATTGAAAGTGTAATTGCTGCTGATGGTGGCTACATTGAATAAAAATGTTCCTCAGGAGTGCTTCGAACGGCATGTATAAACATTGACCGAAATATCTGTTTTCATTTAGATACAAATTGCGAAACGGGCGATAACGTTTAGTGCGGATTTATCTGCCGCACCCTGTATATTCCTAGTCATGATTGTATTCTAGCGGGGTGTCGCCGGTTGATCCCCGTTGTTGATCGAATTTTCTTTGAGCGATGCTCATTAAAAATGCATGGTAAATCATACTGCTGAGTGTCAGCGGCCATGCTGCCACAAGGACTGTTGGGAAAACTCTAGACATCTCAACATCTCCGGCCTTCGGTGACTTAGAGGTATGCTTCAGGAATGAATTACAAGCCCGTAGGGGACGGAAGGTGGTCTAGAATTAAAAACAACCTCCTTAAAATGTTTTAAGTAATAACTCTGCACACTATTGTGACGTTCAGGGAATGCACTATATATATATATATATATATATATATACTCGTATATATATAAATCACACATCGCCCCATTTTTATATGCGCCAAAACAATCTCAGAGGCAATCACACGATAACGTCTGTCGAAACCGCAAGGACAGAGAGTGAGAATAATATGTTCTAATGAAGCATAACAAGAATGCTGAGGGCGTGCATTTTTGAGATTAAAGAAACCTTATGATATACATTGTGTATGTTCTTGTCGTTGTAACTATGCCCCCCTTTTTACTAAATAGAGGTGTTTTGACTTGTACACGTATATATATATATATATATATATATATATATATATATATATATACATATATCGGTTAAGCTGACTGATTATACAGCTTATGTGGAAAATGTACCTTGTTTCTTTTATTCTAATCCTGTTTACCAGAGCTAGTTGTATTGAAAAGATTGAAATGAAAACACCGCGATAGGCATGGCTAAGCAAATAGTGTAGCACAATTAGATATTTCTATTTTATATGGTCATCCAGAATAATATTTCCAGTAACTCGTAGTAGTTTTTCAAGAGTCGGCATAAAAACGGCCTAAATCAGGCTGTAAAAAGAATAAATTTAGAGAAAAAATTAACAAAATCTAAATGACGTTGCTTAAATGCACCAACCCGTCTGCATGGACGTAAATTAGAACGATGTTATTCAGAGATTCACCAACAGAAGCGCCAGATTGCAACATAATGTCGTCGTTCTAAGTTAACGATTTGCTATAAATATCAGCATAGACGTGTATTAATTAGCCTATCTCGTATGTGGGAACGACATAGGTTGGATGGAGTCATCTTTGCTCGTACTGCAGTACCGGCAGCATTGAGGCCAACTACCAAACGAGACCCATTGAGGGGAAGACAGAGAAAGACCCGCTGCTTCACGAGGTAGACACGGCGTGCCTGAACCACTTTGTATCAATATACAACCAGCCTAGGCAGGCCGGTCTGTAGGTCTGTCTGTCGTTGAAGCTGTAGGCGGGAGTAGATGGCCTACCAACGAACAACCACACCAGTTTCAACTACTTGTTCTCATGCAACAGCTCCCCTCCTTGTCGGCTGCTATTATATTATATATATATATATATATATATATATATATATATATGTGTATATATATCCCTTACACCGCCATCTCCCAACGACATTTGTTCTAAGGGACAAGAGAAAGAGATATAATAGTAGCGTGGTATAGGGAGTCTAGTCATAGTTGCATCTACCGGGTGTCGCCGGTTCGATTCCTGTTGTTGATAGAATTTTTTTGAGCGATGCTCACTGAGCACGGATGATAATATACAGCTGAGTGCCAGCGACTATGCTGCCACGAAGAGTGCTGGAGTAACCTTAGATATCTCCCCATGTATGTATACGCAAGCCTACGTAGTCATTATCTCTACCTCTCCCAACGTCATTTGTTACATATGTATCTAGAGAGAAAAAATATATTTTACCAGTTAATCTACTTAAATTTTAACACTGATATAAGCAAAAGGTAGCGGCAAGGCCTGATGCGCATTACATTGCAGGCTTCTGGCATTTTCAATCGCATGTTTGATCCTAGGTACGGGAATATCGAAAATATCATAGTATTGCATTAGAAATGTAGAAGTATTGTATTGTAAGTATTGTAATTGAAACGGAGCGACATTTTTTGATAGCGCACTTGGTTTCCGTGCTTGGTCATTTCACGCTGTCATATGGATTTGGTGATACCCACATAATCTGAACACATTCTAAACCCCGGGACCCGCTAACTTAATAGATAGCGTGAAAGGTCTTATACAGTAAAATACAGCAAAGTAATTTCCGTGACCCTCTGAAGTAAGGCCCAAGGCGGCACAAACACACCGGGAAGAGTCTGGCCGTGGTCAGTCAGTAAAATCACTTGTGTGGCAAAACTTGCGCCTCAAGCATTTTGAGTTCTCAGCGCCATTTTTGTTTTACAGACTTTGAGGTCGAATGAACTTTTCCATGACTAATCCCTGTGCAATTCCCAATACAAATAGTTTTTAGCGGAGGAGTTTATTTCGACTAGACAGTAGTCTCGCTTATTAGCCTTGAGGGTAGAACATGAATGCAAAACTTTACTGTGGTGTAACACGCCTTATTAATTGCATATTTCACATTTTAACACAGCAAATGATCATACCGGCCATGGTAAAACCGGGCGGGAACTATGACTCTCTTATCTGAACCCCTAAAGATGGCTAGTAATGGCAAGGCTGTCTGGGGCATTGCACGTCAGTTTGATTCACAAGTGGCGCAAGGGAGGCGTAAGACAGACTTTTTCAGACGGTAGCCAGATAGGGTCCCCAAGTGGGGTGGCTGCGAAGCTGGCGCTCGAGAAAGGGTGTTACTGCAGTTCTCTCAACCTTGCCAGACAATCTTATGTTAGCCAAATGTCTCGTCGATAGATCAAACAAAGACGCCCCCGGGGTTTAGAGACGGGAGAAATAGTTGCAGGGTTGAACGCCTCCTCGTGGCGACCGCTGGTAAACAGAGTCGAGTGCCCTGGGGGTTCTCCCCTGTAAGGCATTCCTCTGGCTAAGAGCCAACCCAAAATACGGGAGTACCTATGACTCTCTTTCCGCTGATGCGCGACTTCCGCGCGCTGCGGGGACCTTCATGCGCCCACATGAAAGTTGGTCAGACGGTGTTAAGGCCCAATAGTAACTCTCCCGGGGCCACTTAAGGTGGTAAGGGGGGCAAGGCATACGATATCGGTTGGATGGCAACAAATTCATATTGTCATTCTGTCGTGGCCCATTCGAGGGCTGTTAAGGCTAGTGTGAAATACAGGAGAGGTTAGCGACCCGGTGGTACCGTCTGGGACGCCTGCTGCCTTGGCTTAATAGGCAACATAAGGGCGAGTTAGTCACACGAAGGCATCTTGGTAACTTTCGCCCGAGAACAGCATCTCACTGTCTGTCATGTAAGTTTATTTTTTTACCCACGGCGTTGTATGACGTCTTTGCTAAACACGTGCTTTAAAATGAGAAGCTACCTTGGACCGAAGCAACGTTTATCGGTGGTACAAAATGTTCTCAGAAGGCCGAGAAGATGTGAACGACGAAGAGCGTGCCGGACGCCCGAGCACTTCAACAACAGACGAAAAAATTAATGAAGTGGAGAAAATGGTATTGGCCAATCGTCGAATCACCGTTAGAGAAGTTGCTGAGGACCTAAACATATCGATTGGCTCGTGCCATTCGATTTTTATCAATGATTTGGGCATGAGACGGGTCGCCGCGAAATTCGTACCAAAATTGCTCAATTGCGACCAAAAACAGCATCGCATGAACATTGCTAATGAGATGTTGGACTCTGTCCGCGACGACCCAAATTTGCTCCAGAGGGTCATAACTGGTGACGAATCGTGGGTTTATGGTTATGACGTGGAAACCAAAGCTCAATCATCTCAATGGAAGCTGCCGCACGAACCAAGACCGAAAAAAGCGCGCCAAGTTCGGTCGAATGTGAAAGTTTTGCTGACAGTTTTCTTCGATTGCAGGGGCGTGGTGCATCATGAGTTCTTGCCACAGGGTAGAACGGTCAATAAGGAATATTACCTGCAAGTTATGCGCAATTTGCGCGAAGCAATCCGCCAGAAACGCCCAGATTTGTGGAAGAACAAAAATTGGCTTTTGCACCACGATAACGCCCCTGCTCACACATCGTTGCTTGTGCGCAAGTTTTTGGCCAAAAACAACACACTAATAATGCCGCAGCCACCGTATTCCCCAGATCTGGCCCCCTGTGACTTTTTCTTGTTCCCTAAACTGAAGAGGCCCATGAAAGGACGACGTTACGCTACGCTTGACGAGATAAAGACGGCATCGAAGGAGGAGCTGAACAAGATTTAAAAAAATGTTTTTTTGAAGTGCTTCGAAGATTGGAAAAACCGTTGGCACAAGTGTATAATATCTCATGGGGATTACTTTGAAGGGGACAAAATAGATATTCATGAATAAATGAATAATTTTTGAAAAAACACATGTGCGCATCTAGGACAGATATTGGAGCAATTTATCCGCTGATTTTAGCTAGACAGACTTAGACACTATGTTATCATTTAAACTTGCGCCAGCCTCACCGTTGTATACGGAATTTGTTCCGTTGTGTGTGGCTTAATTTTCATGAACTAGCACAATAATGCCTTTGAATACCGTGTGTGTTTGTTTTTAAGCATGCGTGTACGTACGTTGCGTAGAATAGACAGGAAAGTCATCGTACCGTTCCATGGTTAATACGGCCCTGTACAAAACAAGTGTATAACTGACGAATCTAACCGCGACGACACGACACATATATTAATAAAATGTGTTGGAAAGTATTTAGCTAAGGTAAGGACTTTGGTTTGAAGCTCGAGCTCTCAACTGTGAGAATGTCTCGGTGTCCAGGGTTGCCGGAATCACCCCGGTCAGCCCAAGTAGTCTGGACTAGTAATACTAGTAGTCCGTGTCTTAACTGATAGTTAAGTGTGAGCCGATGCGTTTCGTCATCTAATTCGCCCGGTATTACCCGACCTCAACCCAAGAAGCAGTCCCACACCACTGAAGTACTCTTAGTAGATGTTGAACTCTTGTAGTAGCAATGTAGCAGAAGCAGTTGGCGCTGTTGTTGTCAATGTCGAAGTCGTATCAGTAGAAAGCAGTAAGATGTCTCCGTCTCGATTCTCAGATCGCTGTTGTCCGTCCGTATGTCCGGTCCGTACTTACCTCGCATTTCCTTTGCTCTCATTTGCTTCCGAGCAAACCGTTCCTCTCCGATTGTTCTGCCTGTAGTGGCTTGTCGGTGTCATTTGCGAGCATCAGACAAGCGAGAATGAGTCTCGGATTTGTGTCGATTTGAGAACGACGCATTGCTGCATGCGTCCGATACCGCCGTAACGGTGAGTACAGCAGCCGACCGCGGTGTGAAGACGAGCGCGTTGTCGACGTGAGTTGTAGAAGCAGAAATGGCAGCCGTTGCCTCTCGCTCATCGCTTCATCATCAGACGACGAAGGTGCCGTAGGTGCTCTTCGCGGCTGATGCCACTGTCGATTTCACACCCAATTGGACAAGCAGGCAGGCAGGCAGATCGTCTGTGCATCGGCCACACCCGAATGTGTTGTTCCGAAGAGAGAGGGTAGAGAGAGCGGCCACCGGGCGTGCTACTGTTTATCTCTCTCTCTCTTAATAAATACAGCAACTACTCGAACTAGCGGGCAAGCGGGTGAGAGCTCATCGAAAGAAGTAGGAGCGAGCGACTACTATATACACAGCAGTACCAGTAGCACAGTAAGTGTGAGTGAGGATATATATTTATATATATATGAAATGAATGAACGATTATATATATATATATATATATATATATATGGTGTCTGTGGAGGTAGTTGTGAGAAAGGCAAAGAGCGAGGAATTGTTCATAGAGATGAGAAGTAGAAGTTGGAGGACAGGCGGAGGAGCAGCGTATAAGGTGAAGATAACAACCTACTCCGAGCGGTGGTGATCGGGTGATGGTAGTGGTGGTGATAGCGAGATACCGAGAGGGAAACAAGCAGTCGAAGTTTGAAAGCGGGAACTGCGAGGCCGCCGAGGCCGAGGCGGCCGAACAGAAAGACAATGAGCGGACGGCTGGTCGTTCATACATCAACATGACACTCGGAATCATCGAGTTCATCTGGCAGCACAGCGAAACGAACAAAGATTTGCCAACGACCGCGAGCCGACCAATATTACTACGAAAACGACGGACACCGACGGGGGGGGGGGGGGGGGGGCGCCGCGCTGCCACGCCGCCGCCGCCGGCGAGTGCAGGCCGTGTTGAGGATGCGATGATACCTTGAACAGCTTTTTCTCTCTCTGTGTCAGGTCAGCCCTCTCTGCCAGCCGGCCGGCCTCTCTGTTTCACTGGATTGATGAAATTGACGAGAAAATTGTCTAATTCTAGGTTAGTTGCAGAGTTATATGGAGTTAGTTTGACCCTTGGCTGGCCAAGAGACCCCACCTTAGAACAGTGATACAACGAGCGTTCGAGCGACAAAGAGAGATAAACATACAGAGAGAGAGAGAGAGAGAGACGCCAAAGTCCGAAAGCAAGGGTGAGAGAGAAATGAACGTTATACTACGACTACTACAATCACTACTTACACAACTGCTACGGCGACTACAGGGCACCGTGTTCGTTCGTGGTTCGCAGCTCGCTAGAGCAGCGGTCACTTGCCGAGTGGGCAGCCAACGCCGCCTACCTAGGGCGCCTACGAGTTCGCCTACTAACTGGCTGCGGCTGTAGACGGACGCACGGACGGAAGCCGGTCAAGCAGTGGATCATCATGCTGTCGCTGCGCCTGGTGATCGCCATCACGGCTGGCTGGCTCCCTCGACTGACCGGCAACCAGCAGACCGATCAATGGACCAATGGACGCATGGGAAGTCGCACAGTAGTCAGTCGACGAAACTGCTTCCACTTGCTTCCACTTTTTTTCGAGCTTGTCTTAGCCGTCGGATGAAACTCGGATGACCGTTTCACCAGTGTAGCTCGTACACGGGTGAAGGTCGGGCAGCTCGATAACGGGCCGGTAGAGTTCGCGGAACGCCGCTGCACGCAATTCACGCTACGCATTACGCATCACACGTAATTTAGTACCAGCGCCATATTTACACCGCTTGTCTGCCTCAAATATATACATATATATATATATATATATATATATATATATATAGAGAGAGAGAGAGAGAGAGATTATTAGCCGCGAAGACCAATAGCAACACAAATTTTAAATTGGCATTCAAGATCGTATAACGATTGGTGATTATATTCCGAAATAAAAGTTGGAATTATTTTACACCTTACTGTATTACTTGTACCGCATTTCCCTGAAGGTGACCGACAGCAAAAAAATCTCAACTTCCGGCAGATATGAGTGGCTTCGACATTTATGAACATCCCTTTCTCTGTCCCTCTCTCTCGCGACAAGACGATTTTTATTGGGCCTGACCAGAGTTTCACCGGTTTATTACGTCCGTGCGCATAGAGTTATACTCGAAGTAATTCGTATTTATGTAGTTTTGGTGAGGACATAGGTGGCGAGAAGCGGCCCATGCATAATAGAGCATAAACCATGCCTATATACATAAATGTGAAAGCATTTGTACCACACAAGGAGTGATTTCTTGATTTGTGCAGAATAAAGGGGTGCCATTCAATCGTGCTTTTAGAAGACAATCACTGCTATAGCATGGTATAATATTAATTAACCCGTTACAGTATCTGTTATCCTAAATGGTTGGGAAAACAAGGTGACTCTCGTGACCTGGAACTATTCACCGTCGCTGCGGCTCTTGCACACAAGCCCTTATCTGAGCTACGCCCCCTTAAAGCAAACGCGCCACGAACAACCTGGAACTAGTACAGAAAAGTTTATCTGCAGGTTATCTGACATTAGCTATCCTATATGGAGTCGACTCCACGCAAGACTATATTGGGGCCTCCGTCGAATATACCGGACAAAAACCTCTAGTATTGGGAGACCACATATTCATTATGCATATAAATGTATATATATATATATATACCGCAATATGTGGAAAACATTTGCACGCAGTCGATGTTTTCTTGGTGAAATTACTGGCTGCCGAGCATTCATGAACAGGGGTGACTGAAGCTTGTGTTGTGAGGCGATGACAGCGGCTCGGGAATCGCCGCGCAACGCCTTGACCCAGCCAAGCGGGCTCGAGGGAGAAAAGTGGAGAGCCAACAAGGGAGAGACGGAGAGGGAAGGACGAGCGAGGGGGGCGGGGTACGCGCCCTACGGCCACCCTAGATTGGCGACGAATTGAGAAAGAGACTGAATTAGGCACAACGAGCAACCGAGCGGAGAGAAAAGTAGAGGACAATGTGTATATATATATATATATATATATATATATATATATATGCGTGCATACATATGAACGAGCGTATGTTTATCTATATACATGTATGCGTTTATGTATATGTGAATGTGCCCCGGGGAGACAGCAACGGAGACACGAAGAAAAGTGGAGAGGAAAGAGATGAGGTAGGAAAAAGAAGCGCATAACAGATAGACACATATAGAGTAGCTTTTGCTCAGCACTCGCTCTGCCGATGCTATGGGTAGTCGTTGTTGTTGTTATTGTTGTTGCTGATGCTCATTTTAGCTCCCTGTAGGTAGATGTGTTCGTGTCTATCCGCTTGTCCGCCTGCCGCCAGCAGCCGTTTTAAACAGGCCGCCAGCCCGCTGCGACTATTATGGCAGTAATTTAGCTAATTATTTGTGCTACTCTGCATGGCCTGTCGTGCATCATCAAGAAGCGAGCGGCGGGGGTGGGCCTGGGGAGTGAATGCGTGTCAGGTCGAACACGAGTCAGGGTCGTCTCTCAGCCGGTTGTCGTTGTTCAACTCCACCGCCACAACGAGGAGAAAGAGCCGACAGAGAAAAGCAATGGCAGAAGCGATGATTTTTGTCGCTACTCTCTGTGCTACGGCAAAGGATCTGTGTATTGTGGGTCCGTACCCTAATGGCCTTCAACAATGCCACCATCACAGACAGCCTAATACCTGGAGTTGCAGTAACACCAAAAGCCCTAGCACTCAACATTTTGCGGCCGTCATTCAGGCGAGAGATCTCCGAACGGCGACATTTGCTAGCCAATGGGGCAATAAGCCGTCCAGCGAACACTAAGACGCAGTTCGAATTCTACATCTAAACTTTTCGAACAATAATAATAATAATAATAATTGTTTATTTATAAATAAAGGCTAGTTGAGGAATCCGTGTGCAGTATTTTACAACGCCAAATCCACTTATATATTTCACAGTTCAGCGTGATAAAATCGTGCAATAAAAAAAATCAACATTTTACAAACTATTTATTAATTATGGTTTATCAACACCCAATTTGGGTAAATTAAAAACTCTTATATCAGTCACAACTAGTGTTTCCATTACATCACCGGATCTTCTTAAACTATCTTCTTACAAACAATTTATGTAAGAATTGAAGGTTCATCTATTCATAATCCAGTGAGCGAAGCCATCCGTAACATATAATCAAAGCAGAGCGTCATGAGCATTTACTATTTACATAATAGGTATTATGAACCTTTATTATGCGGTGATTATCTGGTATCGGCTATTATTTGCTTTGGAGCGTCTTTATTTAATGATATATATATATATATAGAAAATATTGTGATGATTTATTAATCATTTACAATACGTTTGCACACTCGGCAGTGCTCGCCTTAATAAAAATGGTAGTAAAAAGGTGTCACGTGAAGTTAAGAGTCAGTTGTTCGTGTCCTTGCTTGATGGTAGCCCCCGCTCTTATGGACCCGGTGCGAGCGGTATATCCTCAAGGTTCCTTGCAAAGTTAAAACGGTGAGATCTATAAGATTCCTCTTCGTGACGCCGAGCCCCAAGAGCGTCCTCGCAGATTCTGAGTCCCATACACCACTCATAAAGAGAGTGATGGATCCGAATCTGCGAGGTTTTTACGGGTCGGGGAGCGCCGCTCTTAGGAACTCGACGTCATATTTGATGATCTTGTCCTGCCGTGCTTTTGCCAGGTCCCGGTTCGGGCCACAAACCTCGGCATCTAAAACCCAGACCTCGGTAGGTGTTGCTATTACGAGGTCGGGCTTTAGACCCGGTGTGCCCGGTCGACGGAATACTCGCTCACGAACCACCTCATGACCCCTTTCGCGGAGAAGACGCGCCACGCGATCACAGACGTCGTCATGTCTCTTTATAGTTTGTTTATGTGTTGTATCGCACATCTGAGCGACATGAGCCAACGTCTCAGGCGCATGACACCCGTGCCTACAACGTTTGTTATAGCCCGGACGTCCCCTGGCCAATCTGGCACGCGTTGGTAGTGCGTTGATCCAGAGCTTTAGTAGGTTTAAATACTCCTTACCAGATAAGTAGGGCATACCCTTAATCCAGTAATGTACAAAGGGCGTTTCGTGTGCTTTTTTAAAATGTGCCCTATCGAACGTGTTGTGTAGTTGTTGAGACCAATGATCGGTCTCTTATGTAGCGGTCTCAATGGAGGTTCCCAAGCGCTCGCAAAGAAGTCTTGTTTTCGCAAGATCTTTTTTAAAGTGCTCAGTGGTTAGCATCCGTCGGATCCCAAGGTGCGTGGAGTGTTGTCAGGCGGGAGAGGCGGAGTCTGGGAATGAATGTTTGGAGGCAGGGGATGTCCAGACCGCCGTGTGCTGTGTGCGTGTACAGGTAGGCGTTCGGCACCGAGTTTTCGAGCTTAAGCCATTTCGACTTAACAACCTTTCTGATCTCTTTATCTGGGTCGCTAAGGAGTGCGTAAGATGGTCTGGGACCGGAGCCCAGTTTATATAGGAGACGGGGAATGAGAAAGTCTTTCAAAAATATGAGTCTTTGGTGGGGTTTAAGGGGAACTATCGTGAGTCTGTTGAGTAAATTAAGGAGTATATCCTTGGTGGAGTCAACTCTGCCATTGCTGTCAAAGTCGACTCCAAGATATCTCCATCGATCGCTCATACCTTTAGCTGGCAATTGCCGATCTCCAACGTTAAATTCTGGTACGGTATTGATAAAGCCTTTACCTTCCTTCCTATTAAATAGGTGGGAGATAGTAAAGCTTTTATTAGTATTAATTTCAAGGCCTCGGGATTTCAAAAGTGGGTCCGCAATATTAAGGAGCCATTGGAGAGTGGATTTCGTGGAGGCTAGGAGGATGAGATCATCCGCAAAGGCTAAGCCCATAAGGCGGAAGTCATCAGTAAGTTAGTACCCGATATTAGTTTTGTCTAATTTTGAAAGAATGTCGTCGAGAACTAGATTAAATAAAAGGGGGGACAGAGGATCTCCCTGCCTAACACCCCTAGTTGGCCGAAATGTGCGACATTCTGGTCCAAATTCTATGAGAGTTCTAGATGAGAGGTACAAGCGTTCGATATAATTAATGAATACCTTCGGGTATCCGCGAGTCCGGAGCGACCACAGACCACGGAGTCATGACTCACTATGTCAAACGCCTTACGGAGGTCGATTAAGGCGAGTCTGAGCTCTCGTCCTGCAGACTTGGCATCGTTAAGAATACCATCCAGAACCGCAAGATTCTTGAAGGTACTATTATAGGGGAGAAACGCTCGCTGGATTGGGAGAAGCTTAATAGAGTTCTGGAGGCGTCTAGAGAGACTTTTGTTAAGCGTTCGTTGTAAGTATGAACTAATAGATAGGGATCGCAGATCGCTTGGGGATGTGGCATTGTTAATTTGAGGAATGAACGCTAAGCGAGCAGTTTTATGGGCTGAGGCAATATCGCTAATTAATAGTATGTTAAGAATACAACAGACTACTTCTAACGGGAGTTTACGGAGGGACGAAAGACAAATCCCGTCCAAGCCTAGTGCTTTAGAAGGTCCGCGGAGAGCTACGTGGGCTTCCTTTAGGGAGATAGGGAGGGAAACCTCAAAAAGATCAGAGTTGGGAGTGTATTCGGGGCAAGGGAGTGTTTCAGGAGGCGGTTGTGTCATCGTGTTGGCCCAGTGTTCTACAACTTCGGTGGCCTGCATGTTGTGTATGGTGTGTTTGCCGTCCAGCACCTCATCAGCGCATTTGGATCGGTTTTGGCTAAAAAGTGTTTGAGTGGTTGCGTAGTCTTGACGTCGCTGTGTCCTTTTAGATACTCGCGCTTCAGTAGAAGGAGTTTCTCTAGAGGCACGACGTCGGACAGTGTGTGTAAAATGTTTGTTTAGAAAGTCGTTTAAGGCGATAATGTGGTCCTCACCTGAGCAAATTATATTTGACAGATGAGTAAGGTCTGTTGAAATTATGTTGCGTTTGGGAAATGTGTTTGTGAGGGCTTGTATTTTAGATATAATAATCTCTTTTTGAGATGGATTATAGGGGCCATCTGATTCAGAGTATCGAGGCCGACTAGGCCCAGGAAGCTCAGATCCGTCAAGGTTGGAATCCAGGAGAGACCTCTTTTTACGGAGGTCTTCTACCAGATCCTTATGCGCCTGAGAATTACGTTGGCCTCTAATCGCGCCAGGTGTGCGTGAGTTAAAATTAGTAGCTAAAAGGTGTTTTATAAGTTTTATTATTTTCATGAAGGGTTTGCAACTCCTCGAATCCATCGGAGGATAGCTTGAAGTGCTTATATTACATGTCTTCTAATCATTTTGAATTATTATTATATATTTTTATTTGCTTAAATATTAGAGGTTACAATTGTCTCTTTATGATTATTTTGTATATATATATATATATATATTTTTTTTTTACATATGTAAAGAATAGATGATTGGGCAATGGGAGTAAGCGTAGTACATGGGGAACAGACAGTCACGGGGAAGAATATTACGGCTCTTGAGCAGGAGGACAGCGATGCTCTTTACAACTTGCTTGCGAACATTACCTGTATGAGCTTCGAGGGCGCTGACCTGGAATAAAAAACAACGCTTAATAGCAGGTGGTCATTATTTAGCGTCGTCGTAGCGAGAGTACTCATCGTAGCAGTGTAGTGTTTGTGCCATCCAGTGTATCACTGGATCATCTAAATCCAACGTCCACTCATGAGATTGATGATTTTTATTTGCCATTAATGTGTGACCGTTAGCTGACTGGCAGTCGCGGCGTAAAC
>QVRM01003966.1:0-35000 GCA_003439945.1 Dermanyssus gallinae
AATAAAATTTTACCTGTCACGATCCTCACTTGGCACCATGACTCATATATATAGAAAATATTGTGATGATTTATTAATCATTTACAATACGTTTGCACACTCGGCAGTGCTCGCCTTAATAAAAAATGGTGGTAAAAAGGTGTCACGTGAAGTTAAGAATCAGTTGTCCGTGTCCTTGCTTGATGGTAGCCCCCGCTCTTATGGATCCGGTGCGAGCGATATATCCTCAAGGTTCCTTGCAAAGTTAAAACGGTGAGATCCATAAGATTCCTCTTCGTGATGCCGAGCCCCAAGAGCGTCCTCGCAGATTCGGAGTCCCATACACCACTCATAGAGATAGTGATGGATCCGAATCTGCGAGGTTTTTGCGGGTAGGGGAGCGCCGCTCTTAGGAACTCGACGTCATATTTGGCGATCTTGTCTTGCCGTGCTTTTGCCAGGTCCCGGTTCGGGCCGCAAACCTCGGCATCTAAAACCCAGACCTCGCTAGGTGTTGTTATTACGAGGTCGGGCTTTAGACCCGGTGCGCCCGGTCGACGGAATACTCGCTTCACGAACCACCTCATGACCCCTTTCGCGGAGAAGACGCGCCACGCGATCACAGACGTCGTCATGTCTCTTTATGGTCTGTTTGTGTGTTATATCGCACATCTGAGCGACATGAGCCAACGTCTCAGGCGCATGACACCCGTGCCTACAACGTTTGTTGTAGCCCGGGCGTCCCCTGGCCAATCTGGCACGCGTTGGTAGTGCGTTGATCCTGAGCTTTAGTAGGTTTAAATACTCCTTACCAGATAGGTAGGGCATACCCTTAATCCAGTAATGTACAAAGGGCGTTTCGTGTGCTTTTTTAAAATGTGACCCATCGAACGTGTTGTGTAGTTTTTGAGACCAGTAATCGGTCTCTTGTGTAGCGGTCTCAATGGAGGTTCCCAAGCGCTCGCAATGAAGTCTTGTTTTCGCAAGATCTTTTTTAAAGTGCTCGGTGGTTAGCATCCATTGGACCCCAAGGTGCGTGGAGTGTTGTAGTGCTGTCAGGCGGGAGAGGCGGATTCTGGGAATGAATGTTTGGAGGCAGGGGATGTCCAGACCGCCGTGTGCTGTGTGCGTGTACAGGTAGGCGTTCGGCACCGAGTTTTCGAGCTTAAGCCATTTCGACTTAACAACCTTTCTGATCTCTTTATCTAGGTCACTAAGGAGTGCGTAAGATGGTCTGGGACCGGAGACCAGTTTATATAGGAGACGGGGAATGAGAAAGTCTTTCAAAAATATGAGTCTTTGGTGGGGTTTAAGGGGAGCTATCGTGAGTCTGTTGAGTAAGTTAAGGAGTATATCCTTGGTGGAGTCAACTCTGCCATTGCTGTCAAAGTCGACTCCAAGATATCTCCATCGATCGCTCATACCTTTAGCTGGCAATTGCCGATCTCCAACGTTAAATTCTGATACGGTATTGATAAAACCTTTACCTTCCTTCCTATTAAATAGGTGGGAGATAGTAAAGCTTTTATTAGTTTTAATTTCAAGGCCTCGGGATTTTAAAAGTGGGTCCGCAATATTAAGGAGCCGTTGGAGAGTGGATTTCGTGGAGGCTAGGAGGATGAGATCATCCGCAAAGGCTAAGCCCATAAGGCGGAAGTCATCAGTAAGTTGGTACCCGATATTAGTTTTGTCTAATTTTGAAAGAATGTCGTCGAGAACTAGATTAAATAAGAGGGGGGACAGAGGATCTCCCTGCCTAACACCCCTAGTTGGCCTAAATTCTATGAGAGTTTTAGATGAGAGGTACAAGCGTTCGATATAGTTAATGAATACCTCCGGGTATCCGCGAGTCCGGAGTGACCACAGGACGGAGTTATGACTCACCATGTCGAACGCCTTACGGAGGTCGATTGAGGCAAGTCTGAGCTCACGTCCTACAGACTTGGCATCGTTAAGGATACCATCCAGAACCGCAAGATTCTCGAAGGTACCATTATAGGGGAGAAACGCTCGCTGGATTGGGAGAAGCTTAATAGAGTTCTGGAGGCGTCTAGAGAGAATTTTGTTAAGCGTTCGTTGTAAGTATGAACTAATAGATAGGGGTCGCAGATCGCTTGGGGATGTGGCATTGTTAATTTTAGGGATGAACGCTAAGCGAGCAGTTTCATGGGCTGAGGCAATATCGCTAATTATTAGTATGTTAAGAATACAACAGACTACTTCTAACGGGAGTTTACGGAGGGACGAAAGACAAATCCCGTCCAAGCCTAGTGCTTTAGAAGGTCCGCGGAGAGCTACGTGGGTTTCCTTTAGGGAGATAGGGAGGGAAACCTCAAAGAGATCAGAGTTGGGAGTGTATACGGGGCAAGGGAGTGGTTCAGGGGGTGGTTGTGTCATCGTGGTGGCCCAGTGTTCTACAACTTCGGTGGCCTGCATGTTGTGTATGGTGTGTTTGCCGTCCAGCACCTCATGAGCGCATTTGGATCGGTTTTGGCTAAAAAGTTTTTGAGTGGTTGCGTAGTCTTGACGTCGCTGTTGCCTTTTAGATACTCGCGCTTCAGTGGAAGGTGTTTCTCTAAAGGCACGACGTCGGACAGTGTGTGTAAAATGTTTGTTCAGAAATTCGTTTAAGGCGATAATGTGGTCCTCACCTGAGCAAATTATATTTGACAGATGAGTAAGGTCTGTTGAAATTTTGTTGCGTTTGGGAAATGTGTTTGTGAGGGCTTGTATTTTAGATATAATAATATCTTTTTGGGATGGATTATAGGGGCCATCTGATTCAGAGTATCGAGGCCGACTACGCTCAGGAAGCTCAGATCCGTCAAGGTTGGAATCCAGGAGAGACCTCTTTTTAAGGAGGTCCTCTACCAGATCCTTATGCGCCTGAGAATTACGTTGGCCTCTAATCGCCCCAGGTGTGCGTGAGTTAAAATTAGTAGCTAAAAGGTGGTCAATTTCTCTAAGAGTTTCGTTATTATTATCAAATATAAAATCTGCTTCTAATGTTGCTAAAAGTTCACGGTCTTGTGGGTTCCATCTGGCCTTCTTAGAGGGGGGGGCTAAAATGTTCTCATTATATTCGTCCGGATGGGCACGACGACGGTGTAAATTAAGACCTGATTTAGAATTAAAGACCTTTAAGCAAGTACTAGATGGACATTTACAATTTGGCTGGGCGACGCGTGAAGTACTAGGGGGGTTAAAATTATTATTAGAAGCAGCAGTGTCATTTTGTGAGGAACTTAAAATCAAATTATTAGTCTGTGATCGGTTAGGAGTTTGGGAGGTGGCACGAACTTCTCGTTGATTGTGAGTCAATCTAATGTGGCTCGCGAGGCCCGCGCCAGATTTGCATACTCGCCCGCAAGTCTGGCAGCTGAGTCTTCCGGCGGTGTTGCTGCCGTCACGTGATGCCATCGTTGTCTTGGTCCACAGCGGTGGTAAGATTTCGTTAAAAGTCTTGTACGCGAACGATGGCGCGATTTTACGCAGATGTTGTTGTTAAAATCGCTAAAATGAAGCGGTCTTTAGACCATCATTCTGTTCGTCACTACCCAGGGAGCACTATGTCATATTTCGTCACGTACTGTATTTATGCAAAACAGCGTCAAAAGTAGAAGTTAAAAATTGCACATTAATATGTACAATAGTAGTGTCGGTTTAAGATATATATTTGTGGTAATTAGATGGAAGACTAGCATCAGACAGATTAATTGCTGTCTCTTCGATTCAGTGGAATTGAAGCATCTATTACAAATATATAGTAGGTATGTAGGTAGTCAATTAAAATATATAGTGGTTTAAAAACACGATATGGCTGCCCAATATATCGTTGCTTATTGTATTCTCTACGCAGTGTTCGATTTTAGAGCAAAACAAAGCGTATCGATACACCACTATACAATGTATGCACTGTCTGGGTTTTGTAGCCAGTGTATACACTTTACCTATATAGAAGTTAAAATTAGTGAAATATAATTAGGGCCGCTATATTTCACTAAAACAACTATATAGGTAGACTCATCTTACCTAAATCTAAAAACCGGCACAATCATTTCCACTTAAAAACGCTAAAATGCACTTCAGACAGGCCTTTGCAATGGTGAACGCACTGCTAACCGATCTAACACAGTGACGCGGCGATTATAACAATTTTGCATCTTTTAAATGCAAAATGGAACTGTTTGACGGTGTTGGATCTCACAGTTCGGTCACACTGGTGGCCACGATGGTCTGTGGCAAAACTCCCGTTAAAAAGCCAGATATAACTTGCGATCTAGGCAATTTAAGCGGGAGCTGGCACCAGTGCGACCGTCCGGCTCAACAGCTGAGTAGAGACTTATATATATATATATATACAGGTAGTTCAACAAGTTCTTAAAATGAAAACCAAGAATTTTCCAAATCTTGTTTTTAATTTTTTCTTATTCGATATACTCCCCGCGAAGCTCAATATTCTTTTCCCACCGAGATTTCAGAGCATTTATACCTCTTGAGTAGAATTCCGCGTCTTTAGACTGAAAATAGGCATTGACAGCAGCCTTAACCTCTTCATTACTGGAGAAACGCTTTCCACCGAGACTATTCTTCAAATGTCCGAAGAGGAAATAATCATAGGGGGCCAATTCTGAAGAATAGGAAGGTTGTTCAATAAGTTCGAACCTCAGTTGGACCAGTTTTGCCGTTGCTTGCGCTTGGAGCATTGTCCTGGTGAAACAGGACAACCTTCTTCTGCAAAGCGGGCCGTTTCACGATGAGTTCTTGCTTCAGGCAGTCCAACAGTCTTGCATAATATTCTCCCGTGATCGTTTTACCGCTCTCAAGGTAGTCGACCAGAATTATTCCACGTTGGTCCCAAAAAACCGTAGCCATCATCTTTCCGGCCGATGCCGTTGTCCGCAGCCTCTTCGGAGGTCCTTCACCAGGTGCACACCATTGACAAGATGCTTCTTGGGTCTCGGGAGTGTAGTGATGGACCCAGCTTTCATCGACGGTCACGAATCTGCGCCAAAAATCCGACGGATTTTTCGACATCTTGGCCAAATTTCGCTGTGAAGCGGAAACACGCGCGTCTTTTTGGCCTTGGTTGAGCAAATGCGGCACCCATTTTGCTCTGAGCTTTTTCATCTTCAAGTTTTCGTGCAGGATGAAATGCACTCTTTCCAAACTGATCCCCAAGGCCTCCGCTATCTCCCTAATGTTCACTCGCTTATCTGCGGCAACGATTTTCCGCACCTTTTCCACGTTTTCCTCATCAGCTGCTGTTTTTGGGCGTTCTGAACGTAGTTCATCTTCGGTGCTCCTGCGACCTCTTTTTAACTCATTAATCCAGTTGGAAACAGTGGCAAAATATGGCGCAGAGTCACCGTACACCTCGTCTAACTCAGTTGTCACTTGGGTCGCATTCCAACTTTTGAAATAAAAACGCTTGATAACCAATCGAAACTCTTTTTTCTCAATTTTTCAAAATCACGCCGATACGTTGCACGGGAAAAGCGATCAAACGAAATCGCAACGGCCAATCACCATAATATTTTGACTGCTAGCAATCGAAAAGTTGCCGTTTCCAATAGCGGTGAAAGCGCGAAAAAATTCGATTTCTGAAAAGCTCATTTTAAGAACTTTTAGAACTAACTGTATATATATATATAAAGTAAAGCCAAATGCAATGCCCAGGAAACAAGCGGACGGACACAAGGGTCAAGCCAACCGAACACCCAAAGCCGTTGATGAGTTTCACCATGGTAGTATGCACAAAGCTTAACCAAGCAAATGCGCTACAAATAGCTTGCATAAACGGGTAACGCGTAACGCGGCCGGCGAATCGGAGGCTAGCTGGCAACGTTCAAATGGTTGCTAGCAAGACTAACCTAGTCTTGTATGTACAAACAGGCAGACGTCGCAGTTTCAGTAACGTCGGTGCAGGAAAATCTGCAGCTAGATCTACGGCTACGCAACTAGTCGACATGTGACACCACAAAAGACCGGGTAACAAATGTTAACATTACACGACAGCATTTGATACTGTACTACTTCAATTCGTCGTGTTCTATAGTGCCACGCCACTAAGTTTTGCGTCTCGCGTGGCTTTTCTTCGAGTTTCTGTTGACGTTTTCAGTCTATTTAGTTGCTCAGAGAGCTTTTTGGTCCCTTCTTTAATTTATTGCTCATGCTGAGAGTGCGTGCTTTGCACCATTTCGGCGAACTTTCTCTACGTTGCAATAGACACTCTGCAACGACACGTGTATAGCACTGTTCTAGTTTTGTACGACCGTACTAGCTCTGTTCAGGCCTGTCTTCACCTTTGGTCTAGACAAGCACGCTACGTGTCGAACCGTTATGAAGCTGCTGGCGTTCGCACTGGTAGTGTCAGTAGCTGTGACTTCACTGCACGATTTCACCTTAAATTTCAAACTTCAATGATTCATTGCAAGTCAGCAGATTATATCAATTCGCTTATAAATTCGGTACCAAAGATGTACACTCGTCTTAACGTATTGGTTGTGCACGCGTAATAGCACGCAAATTGCAATAACCTGGGCGTGAACGTTCGAGCATGCTGCAGAAGCACAAGAATACAATTTTGCAAACGTTTTTTTAAATATTCACAACAATACACTCTTTTCTGTTTAAGCTAAGTAAATATTCAGTCAATAGAAACTTGTCCCGAAAGCTTATTTTTTCAATTAAGTAATACGTTTTCTCACATTCGTGTATTTTACAAACTTTTGTCGGGACAGCCGTCCAAAAAATCACAACTGCCAAACATTTGTATATCACTCCTATAGGAAACCTCCTCCCCTTCCATTGGCATAAGGAATTTATATATATATATATATATTTTTTTTTTTTATATATATGCGAGCATATATATAGCTGTCCGTCGCTATTAGGTCAAGCAACTGGCTCACGAATTCGCCAAAGTCTAGCTTGACCCGACGTGCAGCCGAGGCTGAACATCGCAGCGGCAATCCAGTTAGAGCGGGAAGACAACGAACAATGCATGCGGTTGCACCGACGGTAAGTCATTCAACAGGGTAGCGTACAGACGGGACGTGAATGCACTAAAGAAACTACTAAAGAAACCGTACTACAATTAGTTAAGTCAACGTAGAGCAACGACAATGATCGTCTGTGTTTTCAAGCTAAGCCAGTGTATTCCACCTGTTGGCTTAGCTTGTAGCAATCAAATTACATTGCTCATTTTGCTGGTAGTTACAGCACCCTCACATTACCGCTAATAGAGGCGTTTTTTTCATCCAGGCCGGACACAGCTTAAGCTCGATGCAGCTGCACTCTGCTATTTCATTGATTTTACGGATTCGCATTTTATATGTTATTTTCTTTTCCACCAGCAATCCTGGCAATGGATTCAACTCGTTTAGAACAGAGCTAGTAGAGCTGCAAGCTGGCGCTAGAGTACTGACTTTAGTCCAAGAAAACCGCATCTTATAGGTAAACTTGCCGTTGTTTGACGTCGTCGTCGTATAATCTACTGTTCAGCAGTTCTAGTATTAGTTCATTCCTTCGTAGGGTTGTCAAATGGTTCTCATTCACCAGGACCTTAGTCGGTGAGTAGTTCGAAGTGAATAGTTAAATCGACGGTGACTCCGGGCCATGGCTTCAGAAGCAGAGTGTCGCCTGTGTATGCATTGCCATAAGATAGTCTCGTGTTTCCAGAAAATTGTGTGTAGGTCAGCCGGCTTGGTGTCTGTCGTCGAAGAGGAGGTAGCAAGGAGTCAAGCAACCTGACAGAGGTCGTGGGAAAAACGTGGTGTGTTGCGCCACAAAAAAAACTATCGTAAAAATTGCTTGCCCTTCCGCTCTTACTAGAAGCTCTACAATCTTATTTTAGACATATATTAGCCGGCCACGTCCCTATACCTGTTAAGATTCTAGAATATCAAGTTGCCTGGCCCAAAGAAAGTCAGCGATGCTGTCAATTCTCCACCAAGATTATTTTACCGGCAAGATACCTTGTTCATGGCAGAAATGTTTCGTGTGATTAATTCGGAAAAAGCAAGAAGCCTCTACTTGCGGCTATGCATTGTGGAGATTGCTCGCTCAGAAAAGTGAAGTTTAAGGAAAGTCACTTAGTATCCTCGAGCGCCGATTTATGCCCCTCCGTGATCACAAACAAGCACTGCCGAACAAGCAACAAACACTCCAAATTTGTGGACCGACAGCAGCAACTTGTGCATTCCTACTAGACGACATTGAAAAACGCTGTGGCCAAACTCACAGACCGCGGAATCATCAAGCATTAAAGCATCAATTGTACCCTGTGACGACCTGTTTTTCTGTGCTGAATCGCATCGAAGACGTACATCAAAGACACACTCTTGACATATCGACATCGTCATGTACGCGGGTGACCTAGTCGTCTGCCGCCTAAAGGAAAACTTTTCACGGCGTATTTACAAGAGTGCATTAATTATTTCACTAAGAGCATTATCGATAAATTAAATGGAGAAAATGATTTAATCATTAACGGTGGGAACATGACAGTTGGGTCCCTGCAAACATTTAGTATATATATATATACATTTATTTATGTATTTTATAAATTATATATATATATATATATATATATATATATATATATATTATAAATGTATTTTATAAATATATATATATTATTATAACGACTCATGTATTTATATACAAATACATACATTTATACATATATATTTAATTACAGATCGTTGTGGCACTGTTGTTGACATTCAGTGAGCATGCTTGTGCGAAATCGGTGAAATTTGATGCCTTCAAGCTCAGCCTCTGTTGGTATTACGATTACTGTAAGAGTCACTGCCACAGAACACAAAAAACCTATCAGTGGACGATATGTGACTTTCTACCGGTTAGCCCTGGTATGCTTTTGAAATTTCATATATATAATATTATAACTGTTACCTTAGCGCTACGGTTTAAGTGTTAAAAGTGTAAAGTTACAGACATTCATCTTGCCAACTGAGCTAACCTTCACAAGATAATCAATCACTATCTCTATAATGGTTAAATGTGGTACTGCTCCGTGAATGTTGCTTTGGTAGCCCAAAAAAAAACGTGCCTCTGCTTTTCCGGCCGCTCATTCTGCTATGTAAGCTTCTATTTTTTTGTTGAGAAAAGTTTTGTTAATAAAAATGCATCTCGATTTATCTGAGTAAAATTTCAACTCATACAATGTGTTGCTTCCAGTGACTTATCGCATCGCCCCAGGTATGCGAGTACAGTTTGGATTTCAATGCGCCCAATTGGCCCTCAAACGGGGAATGATGGCTTGTTGGCTCCGTAGGTTATTGGAACTTACACGAAAAACTTTCTAGCAATTCATACATTTTGTAAGTTGACGTATGGGTGTGAATACCTAGGCGTTCCATCTTGGAGAGTAGAAGAGTCGTCTACTCTACGTAGTGAGCTCGTTTGTTGGTGAAACGCAGTGAAACGATCTTTAACCATTTATGAGGAAAGCATTTTTTATTATTAAAGAACCATGTCTAATTTTTATTATTAAAGAATCATATCTAATTTTTTTAATATACATATATGTATATTGACGTAAAAACGCGGACCCGATGCAATTAACTAATTAGTAATGTGAATTGGTTATCAGCATCATTCTTACTATTGGAATCCGTATAATTTAATTAGAATTCTAATTTGTGTGTTGCGACTCTTGTTTTTGGCGGTGTGATTACAGGTAAATCCTCAGGTCCCGAGTATTGCAAAAGTGCGCACTTAAATCTGGATGACGTGAATGTTACGGAGTTGCACAGCTGGTGGGCGAGTGACAGCGGTGATGACAATGACGCAGAAGTGTGGAAGCAGTCATTTTCGAAATACGGTTCGTGTATGGTTCGTCCAAACGGCCCTCTCGCTTCACCTAAAGACTACTTCGTGAAAGCACTTGAGGTGCGCTTAGAACTTAGCGTTGGTATTTGGTTTGATGAGGATGGTATAACAAACCAAAAATTTGGGCCGTTGTCTGAAAGCGCTGTAAACAGAAGTATCGAAAAACGTTTTAAGGGAGAGTGTTATTTGACGTTTAACAACAAGAAGAACCTCTATAGAATAGACTTTTTCTTGAATACGACGTTTCAGCCGGAACTTGATAAAAAAAAACACACACACCAAAAACACACACACCACACGCATTCTCATTCGTGTCGGCCCATTGGCGTCACTAGTGATTCGTTTATTCTAGCGCTGATCTTCGTGACATTAGTATCTTCGCGTGTTTTATAGACTTCTTGACTGTCTAAGATTTTACCTGGGAAACGGGTTGTGGCACCGTCTGTACCAAAGGGCAATAAATGGTTTATTCGAGAACATAGTTACTAAAAAGATGATTTTTCATTTCATATATATATATATATGCAAATGGCGCTAATGTTATGGCGGGTTGTGGTACCGTCTGCACCAAAGGGCAATAAATGGTTTATTCGAGATACATAGTTACTAGAAAGATGATTTTTCATTTCATATATATATATATATATATATATATATATATACAGTCCCTGAAAAAAATATAGGGCCACCCATGTTTGCCACATTTCACGCATTTATTATAACCGATTGTGTAAAGATCATAATGATAAATGCTCACAGAGTAACAGCGGATACTTTTATCGACATTTGGGGTATCGGGTTACCTTAAAACACAAGATTTCGACATTTGGCACAGCTACGCTGCGAAAAAATTATAAAGTCACCACCAAGATGCTTGTCTTAGCGAGTGAATTGAGTGGAATAACAACGTTTAGGCTCATTTAACGGCTCGACAGAAACAAAAACAGACCTCCTACCAGAAGTTTTTTCTTTGTTGAAACGATAGGCTTAGGCTGGCGCCTCATGGGTAAAGAAAAGGCCCATATCAAGGCTTATAAGAACATCTGCCTCTCTAATCGCAAAATTTCCCGTCAATTAAGGCGTTGTGTCTAAGTAAATAACTTTGTTAATTTAGGTAAAAAATACGCCGTAAAAAAAAGTTCAGGCGTCCAAATTCTATTTTGGAACGAAACAACCTGCAATTCTGAAGAAAGCGTCGAACTCTGCGCCCTCGGCGAGGGCGATTGCGGCGGCGGCCGACGTAAAAACGAACATGCGAAATGTGCAAAGCTTCCTCAGGAAGACACATTGGTAAAATACACAAGAAAAAACAACGATTGACCGCTGACTGATGAAAGCTCGTCTTGACTTCACCCACGATAAAATGTCATGGACAACTGAGTGCCCACGATACGATGTCATGGACCACTGAGTGACACAGAGTGCTTTTTTCGGATGAAAAAAGTTTAACTTTGATAAACCGGATCGATGTAACTATTATTTGCTTGAAGTCCGCAAGGAAAAACGAATTTTGTCAAAACGTCACTCAGGTGGCGGTTCAGTGGTGATCTGGGCTGCTGTTGGGTATTATACAAAGTCGCCGATTGTTTTTTTAAACGGTCGTGTTTATTCGACGCGCTACGGGGATTTACTAAAAGAGCAATCGGCGCATTTTAAGCTGATGGGAGGGCCAGACTTCGTTTTTACGCACGATAACGCCCCGACTCACACCGCCAGGCGGATCGCAAGCTGGTTCGACCAACGTCACATTGAAGTCCTTCGCTGGCCTGCACTCTCGCCTGATCTTAATATGATCCAGAATGCGTGGAGCTAGCTCGAACAATAAGTTTACACCAATAAAAAAACAATTCTCGAGGCTTGGGACGAGCTCTTGCAAATGTCATCCAAAATTTGTTTAACACTATACCAAACCGCACTTTTGAGGTTATCAAACTTAATGGAAAGTTCACTAAGTATTAAGTATAGTTGCTAAATGCCGTGAAATTAGCCCAAATGCCGTTAATCCGCTTAATTAATTTGTTAAAACAGGTATCTTGCTAGTGGCTTTATTATTTATTCGCGGTGTAGCTGTGCCATATGTGAAAATCTCGTGGTTCAAAGTAATCCGAGACTCCAAATGTCGATCGAAGTTTTGCTGTTACTCTGTGAGCATGTATCACTGTGATCTTTACACGATTGGTTATAATAAATGGGTGGAATGTAACAAAAATGGGTGGCCCTATATTTTTTTCGGGGACTGTATATGCAAATGGCGCTAATGTTATGGCGGATACAGTCATTTTTGATAGCGCGGAAAAACTGGTTTCGCTGGGAGATAATATAATGGCTGAGGAGGGTGATACTCCTAACGTCGACGATCCAGATGGCTGGATTAAGGTCGGCCCGGGTATACTGATTAAAACTGTTGTTAACCCGTCGCCACAAATCCTCCGATTCGTTAGATAACTTGATATCCATAAAACAGTGTGCTTGTTTATGGTCAAATAGTTTCTGTAGTTTTAAAGTTTAAAATGGTTTACTCTGTCAAATGCTTTAGAAAAAATAAAGTAAACCTAATCAAATGCTTTCTTTTTGTTAATATAATTGGCCCAATCTTGGACCATTTCAACTAGTTGTGTTGCTATGGATTTGCCCTTAGTAAAGCCATGTTGCTGCTCGTCAAGCACTTCCTCAGACTGCATGAAGTGAAATATGTGACCCACAAGAAATTTTTCAAATAATACACACGCTATTGATGATTGTGCCACAGGTCTATAGTTATTAACATTCGACTTGGATCCCTTTTTATGTACAGGCGTAATAACGGATTGTCGGGAAAAAAACAGGCACAACACCATCTTCATAGGACCTAGCATAAATTAATGAGAGTGGCTCAGTTATAACATGTGCCACTTTTTTTTATAAAATAATCGAGGGATGCAATCTGGGGTGAGGCTACATTTAGATGGGAGTTAATTAATATTCTTTAAAATATCATGTTCCGACACAAATAAATACGGACACCTTGATGACGTTAGCGGGGAGAAAATAAGTGCTTTCGTTGGACCTGCTTGGGCCACGTAAACAGAAGAAAAGAAAGTTTCAAAAACATCCGCTTTGGAGATATCATCAGTGATAATCGCATTACCTGTTTTAAGTGCCGTTATATCCTATTTTCCCTTTAAGCGCCTATTGGCATACCTAAAAAACGACTTAAAACATTTAAAATCGAGATTGGATTCTTCCAATACACGAAGTTTTCTGCTTGCCTTACGCTTGGTTGCATACCGCGGACTTGGGTCTTTTTCAATAGGTGACTTAAGACTAGATATATACTTACGAAGCCTAGTGTTATTTTTAGACTTGCCGGTGCGTTTAGGAATACATTCCTCGATCACAACGTGCATCTGATAAACAAAGCAATTACACATTTTATCTACGCTATCACACTTTAGGAATATATATATCCGTGGAACAAGTGTCAGCTTTTCTATGATTTGATCGTAATCACCCTTAAATAAATTGTAGCCTCCCTCCTTAATAAGAGGATATTCAGAATCGAATAAAAGGTTAAAATAAATTGCGTTATGGTCTGAGGGCATCGGGGATTTAAAAACAGATATATTTTCTATTATATCTGTATCGCGCAGAGCACCGCCAGTATTGTTTTGCCAGCCGCTTATCTTTCTGTTAGTCATCCTAATGTTATAACTGTATATTTGATCTTGTTTGAGATAAGTCGCCTTATTTATGAAATGTTCCATCTGAAGTACAGCGCTAGAGATCGAGTTAGCTGCTCGCTCAATGCTGCGTTGTCCCTAGATACCGTACCTTAAATGGGCTTTGTATTTGAAAAACGAGGCTTAAAGTTTCGAAGTGCAATAGGGCCGAGCCCAAAGGGTTGTATTTCTGCAAACTATTTTGTGAATAGATTGAAACCCTACAACAATTAGAAGGACTCCTTGTAGCGGCGCTCTTATACTGTGGACACGTGGTTTAAAGCTCTCGGATAAGCTCGTGGATTCACCTATTCTATTAGCAAGTTGCTATTTGACAAGTTAAAAGACAAGGTGATCGTGGAGGTCTCACTTGGCAAACCCACGCATGTCAAAACCTCGTGGAGCATGTACAACCGTCCCGTCTGAACACTGCTTATTATTGCTATGCACACTTGCTGTTGCTGCTGGATAGCGGACAATATCGAATTTTAGTTTAGGCAATTTTTGCGGCAAGTCGTCTCAGAGTCAATCTGCACGCACTCGGCCGAAAGGAGTCGTAATCCCGTCCGAGGGCGATAATGCCAGCTCAGTAGAAAACTCAACGACTAAATGCATTTTAAGACGTTTTTCGTGAATAAGAGGAAATCTAACAGTTTAATGGATCAGGAGACCGTTTGGTTAGTCGTGTCTTTCAGGCGTCGTGGTCGCAAACCTATCCGCACGTGGATCCGAGCACATCTTATAGACATATATTATCGCGTAAAGCACTTTTTCTTGGCAACAACAAAGTGGACTTGCAGTCCCCAGCGCGTTCTTATAATACTACAACTTTAAATTGCAAATGTCAGTATTTTGTTACTTAAATGTTTGGGCCGATCCTAGAGTAATTTGATGGACTTCTACATCGTGGTTGTCGAAAACCGAAACCAACCGACTTTTCTAGATTCAAAACTTAGAAAGGCAAATTTTCTGTATTGAAAGGGAGGGACATTTGTTGACGTTGGTGACATTATCTTTATTGCAACAACCGTTGCTTTTGGCAATATTAACCTTCCTATCATTTTGCAACTACTAATGACAACCGTTTCTTAACTAGGCACGTTACTAGATTCTGATTCGAGCTCAATGACTTGTGTCGGTTTGCGTGTTAGAACACCGTTGTCCATCTCCCCCCCCCCCCCCCCACACCTATGTCAGTGCAGCGAGATACTCATATAGCCACCCTTGGGGAAACCGGCTGGACGGGATAGCTTTTACACTGTTTAAACGCAGGATGGCTTTTACACTGTTTAAACACCTAGGACGCAACGGAGTCTGATTCTCACCTCCCCCTGGTCAGTTACCGGCCGAATGAAATATAGAAAAGCAATACGCAGAACTAGTTGAATCACACAACTTAAGTCCAGTGACTGTCGAAACATTAAGCGGTGAAGGCATATGGTTAAACGACAACTTGTGAAGGTTGATGGCCAGTATGTGAGGCAAAAGGGCTGTATAATTCCATTGTCAGCTCTCTATTGATGAGTGTGCATTGGGGTAACGCAGTTTTTGTATTGTGCTTGTCGACAAATTAGACTCGGCAAGGTGTTTCATTTGGGGTAACTGTAAACATGTTCACCGGTGCACAACTGTTATGTGTCCAAGGGTTTAACAATAAATATGTGTGGGACCGTGAAAAGTATCAAATGAGCAAACGTCCGTGTGTCAAAGGTGCTTGTCAAAGTAGGAAAGAAAGCCACACGTAGTAATAATAGTCAAAACAGAATAGGAGGTCCATTGACTGCCAAAGATGTTATACGTTGTGGCGGCCAATCCTTAAAATTTGCCAACCCTTTTCGGTATCTGGTCGGCGACTGTCCGACCCGACGGCAGTGGCACTCTTTCACCTCAAGATTGCCTCAAGGCTGATGTATCGTCTTGGCAGAGTATGGGGGACACCCCACTCGGGCAAACTTTGGCTTGTTTGAAACGTGTTTTGCAATGTACATGAAGCGAGTACTTTGCCTGTCAATAGGGGCAAGGTGCCGATTCGTGTACCTGCACTGTGACTGTGCACCGCTTGTTGAGATAATTCGATCGAGGTTGGAGACGCTTTGTACAGAATTATTCAAGAGCCTCATTTTGGAATGAGAAAATAAAGTTGAAGAAGATCGACGAGAGGTTGGAGACTTGGCTATTTTTGCCGCCTCTATCCTTATAAGCTGTGTGCTATGTTATGGCTTGTAAATAAATAAGTTATATATAATTATGTTTTTCATTCAACTGATTATTTGAATTTAAAACAAAAACTACATTAAAAATGTATTAATCTGGTCTTGCCTGTGACAATCGCCACGTCTATACAGAATACATAAATCATGGATATCACCTGGTCTATTCAAATACGAACTTCCACGAGGAGTACACGGAGTGCGTCTGTCGACTGTGCTCTCAGGCGTGTACAAAGTACCATGCGTCTGCCTGCCTGGCCCTAGCGAGAAGATCACTGCTCTGCCTTTCGCGAATAATATGCCGAGCTCACACAGAACGAACAGCTGGCAACGGTGTACATGTCAATGTTTTATATACTCAACATGAGTGAAATAAATGTAATGACAGTAGTAGTCAAAACAGTGCTAGTAGTTTCATCGCTAGCCCTCTTGCTAGAAGTCGTTAACATTCCAAATCTTTTTAGTAGCGCCAGGTTAATTATTTATTTTTATTTCATTGTTCTATGGATTTTGTCTTTGATTGTTATTCCGATATGAGTGCATTCTGCTTCCAGTGCAAATAGTATGGCGAGCGACCGTCAATTGGTTGATTTTTAACTTTACACGATCTAGAAAGTGTTATATTTAGTACGCTGTTGGCTGCACTTTATCCCTATCTTTTGAGCTGATTAGCTGATTAAGTATCTAAAAAAATAAAAAAAGCTATATACATTCGCATATAGCTGCGCTTTGTACGTTTGCTTGAAAAATTGGCAGTTACCCGTGTACTGTGTGTAATAAAAAGATCACGGCGGACAGCACAAGTATAAGCTACACGTGTACCGTTTTTGCCCGGCGAGCCTGCATGAACGCGCGATTCAGTTCGAAAACATGAATGCCGGACTCATTTCAGCGACTCGGTAATGAGGCCAGCCACGCTCCTCCACGCTGGCGCAAGACTGACCGAGTGCTGGACACGCTTCGACCGCTCGATAGGATTGGGGCTGCGCTTTACCCCACCCCCCACACTTCCTCTTAGGATTGCAGATTTATTCAATTTACATTTTTGCGTCATAAGACGGAAACTTATTGTTTGATAGCATGAAAAATAATCCTAGACTAGGGCCACCTAGAATGGGGTCGCATAAAACTGGTTGTGCCCACTACTGTTGTACGTAGTCTTCTCTCCTGCGAAGCCGTGCGCCAGGATCAATATTTTCTAGTCGAATTAAAAATTCCTTTAATTGACGAAATTAATTGACTTGACATATTTTCCCGTATTGTCGCATCGTGTGATCGTGTCGCCGGGAGTTTTTGATAAATTTAACTTGATTGTGGGTCGATTTTCAATTTATTTACACGGCCGTTCCGATCGGTGTTGCCCAATAGGTTAGCAGTCAGCTAAGAGCAGAGTCTGTCGGTGTTAGGTGTCGTCGTCGTCGTCGTCGTTATTCTCAAGAGCCTAATGAACGGGGCAACTTGAGGTTGGTTCACTTGCCGGCTTTGAATGACCAACCAACACGTCAGTCTAATGGCAGCGTTGCTAGTCGTGCTATTTGAATATATGAATTGAACTTGAAATTCGGTCTTGCTAATACGCTAATGCTCATCATTGCCCACAGCTGAAGCTAAATCGGAACCCGCAAGACTAGAACAACTCAGCGCAGTAGCAAGAGAACAGGAGTCTCCCACCGTTTCTGTGCAAAACCTTCTGCTCGAGCTAGATCCCCTGAGCCAACGGCAGCGCACATTGCTACCGTCCACGTCGAATAGGTAGGTCGAATCGCGCATATATGGCGACGTACGCTTGTCGCGCGTAAGCGGTCTGATTTTTTTACGCTTGCGAAGGCAACGAATTCCTCTAAAAGCCATCAAACGCACTGGGCATTACTGCGCCATTGCTCAATCTGTGACAAGCAGGGGCTGGTTTACGTTCTGCTGAGATGTCCTCCACCACTAGTCTTGTCATACAATTGATTTGTCTATTTATTTGCATGCAAATTGCAGAAGTCGTATGAAACACCTTATAGATATCGGTGATCTTGTGTCTCCAGCTCAGTACGAACTCTGGACGATCTCTGAACTCTGGACTTTGAACTGATAGTCTGCACGCAGCAGTAATTTACTAATGCTGGATGCGAGAGCTGAACTGTTCAACTTGAGTGAGACTCGAGCCTGTCTGGCGAATATATTAGTCGTAGCTCAGCAGACAAGCATTACTGAATGAGGTCAAAACAACGATGATTAATAATAATCATTAACGCCAATTATTTATATTTCGTCGTCCTGCATCGTTCTAGGTTGCCTGCTGCTGTATGGCCCTCGTGGCCTCGGCGTGGAGTGCGTCGACTGAGAAACCAACGACTGACTCGGAAGAAGACGCCGGCAAGGTTGAAGGAAAGTCGTTTGGCGCGTACGGCGGCGGAGTTGCTCCTCTTGGTGTGGGTGTTGGTGGCCTCGGTGTTGGTGGCCTTGGAGCGGGTGGCCTCGGTGCGGGCGGTTATGGAGCTGGTGGCCTTGGAGCAGGTGGCCTAGGAGTGGAGCTCAGCAGACAAGCATGCATAATTGGCATAGATTACAAGGGAGCCGTGTCACAGCCACAATTTAGCAAGTTATATTTTGAGTATGACAGAACGTAACGCAATTTTGAAATCAGCCTAAAATTGGGCGAGATAAGCGATTTGATTTATTCAAAAGTACTCTCCATCATAAGCCGCAACCCTCCCCATTTCTGAGCCAGGCTATTGATTCCCGTGGCAAGGAATCCATTCTGATTTCCGAATCTTAAGGTATGCGTGTTTTCACTGCTTCTGGTGAAGTGAACTTCTGTCCCTGTAGATAGATTCGCAGACATCTGAATAGGTAATCGTCTGGCGGTGCGACGTCCGTTTAGTACGGTGTACGCCGCAAAATTTCCCTTGATTGAATTGAAGTTTGCTATTTTGCAGAGACTTCTTTTGGAGGGTAGAAGAAATTCGGTCGAGCTGATCGTAGTAGCCACGCGTGTTTGTGGTTTGGCCACTTCAAGTAAAACTTGTTGTGGACGATGCCATACAAAAATAGCCGCCCGCAACTGAAATGTTTGCTGTTTATTTCGACAAAACCCATATAGCAAAAACAACAAACGGTCACTTTACGAAACTCTGGAAAATTCTACACTAGCTGGATGCGCTCACATAGATATTTGTAACCAGAGCAGACTTTTCAGAGGCAAAGCGGGCATTCAAAAAACAGATTTAAAAATGCCAGTTACTTTCTGACACTGTCTGGCAAATGTATTTGTCAGGATTGCCTAAAAGCCAGAACCAAGATCCTCTCAAATCATATAACAACCAATGAGGAAGACTAGAGAGACAGATAGAGAAAGATGAAATAAAATTTTACCTGTCACGATCCTCACTTGGCACCATGACTCATATATACACATATATATATACTACGCAACCACTCAAAAACTTTTTAGCCAAAACCGATCCAAATGCGCTCATGAGGTGCTGGACGGCAAACACACCATACACAACATGCAGGCCACCGAAGTTGTAGAACACTGGGCCAACACGATGACACAACCACCCCCTGAACCACTCCCTTGCCCCGTATACACTCCCAACTCTGATCTCTTTGAGGTTTCCCTCCCTATCTCCCTAAAGGAAACCCACGTAGCTCTCCGCGGACCTTCTAAAGCACTAGGCTTGGACGGGATTTGTCTTTCGTCCCTCCGTAAACTCCCGTTAGAAGTAGTCTGTTGTATTCTTAACATACTATTAATTAGCGATATTGCCTCAGCCCATGAAACTGCTCGCTTAGCGTTCATCCCTAAAATTAACAATGCCACATCCCCAAGCGATCTGCGACCCCTATCTATTAGTTCATACTTACAACGAACGCTTAACAAAATTCTCTCTAGACGCCTCCAGAACTCTATTAAGCTTCTCCCAATCCAGCGAGCGTTTCTCCCCTATAATGGTACCTTCGAGAATCTTGCGGTTATGGATGGTATCCTTAACGATGCCAAGTCTGCAGGACGTGAGCTCAGACTCGCCTCAATCGACCTCCGTAAGGCGTTCGACATGGTGAGTCATGACTCCGTCCTGTGGTCACTCCGGACTCGCGGATACCCGGAGGTATTCATTAACTATATCGAACGCTTGTACCTCTCATCTAAAACTCTCATAGAATTTGGACAAGAATGTCGCACATTTCGGCCAACTAGGGGTGTTAGGCAGGGAGATCCTCTGTCCCCCCTCTTATTTAATCTAGTTCTCGACGACATTCTTTCAAAATTAGACAAAACTACTATCGGGTACCAACTTACTGATGACTTCCGCCTTATGGGCTTAGCCTTTGCGGATGATCTCATCCTCCTAGCCTCCACGAAATCCACTCTCCAACGGCTCCTTAATATTGCGGACCCACTTTTAAAATCCCGAGGCCTTGAAATTAATACTAATAAAAGCTTTACTATCTCCCACCTATTTAATAGGAAGGAAGGTAAAGGTTTTATCAATACCGTATCAGAATTTAACGTTGGAGATCGGCAATTGCCAGCTAAAGGTATGAGCGATCGATGGAGATATCTTGGAGTCGACTTTGACAGCAATGGCAGCAAACTGGTCTCCGTTCCAGACCATCTTACGCACTCCTTAATGACCTAGATAAAGAGATCAGAAAGGTTGTTAAGTCGAAATGGCTTAAGCTCGAAAACTCGGTGCCGAACGCCTACCTGTACACGCACACAGCACACGGCGGTCTGGACATCCCCTGCCTCCAAACATTCATTCCCAGAATCCGCCTCTCCCGCCTGACAGCACTACAACACTCCACGCACCTTGGGGTCCAATGGATGCTAACCACCGAGCACTTTAAAAAAGATCTTGCGAAAACAAGATTTCTTTGCGAGCGCTTGGGAACCTCCATTGAGACCGCTACACAAGAGACCGATTACTGGTCTCAACAACTACACAACACGTTCGATGGGGCACATTTTAAAAAAGCACACGAAACGCCCTTTGTACATTACTGGATTAAGGGTATGCCCTACCTATCTGGTAAGGAGTATTTAAACCTACTAAAGCTCAGGATCAACGCACTACCAACGCGTGCCAGATTGGCCAGGGGACGCCCGGGCTACAACAAACGTTGTAGGCACGGGTGTCATGCGCCTGAGACGTTGGCTCATGTCGCTCAGATGTGCGATATACTCGTAACACACAAACAAACCATAAAGAGACATGACGACGTCTGTGATCGCGTGGCGCGTCTTCTCCGCGAAAGGGGTCATGAGGTGGTTCGTGAGCGAGTATTCCGTCGACCGGGCGCACCGGGTCTAAAGCCCGACCTCGTAATAACAACACCTACCGAGGTCTGGGTTTTAGATGCCGAGGTTTGCGGCCCGAACCGGGACCTGGCAAAAGCACGGCAAGACAAGATCGCCAAATATGACGTCGAGTTCCTAAGAGCGGCGCTCCCCTACCCGCAAAAACCTCGCAGATTCGGATCCATCACTATCTCTATGAGTGGTGTATGGGATTCCGAATCTGCGAGGACGCTCTTGGGGCTCGGCGTCACGAAGAGGAATCTTATGGATCTCACCGTTTTAACTTTGCAAGGAACCTTGAGGATATATCGCTCGCACCGGGTCCATAAGAGCGGGGGCTACCATCAAGCAAGGACACGGACAACTGACTCTTAACTTCACGTGACACCTTTTTACCACCATTCTTATTAAGGCGAGCACTGCCGAGTGTGCAAACGTACGCGCAAAAACAAAAATATATATATATATTTTTTTTGCGCGTTCGATTCGGCAGAGTGCAGTCGAGTTTTCGTTGGCTTCCATAAAGTTGACTGTTTTATGAGGTTTGACTTCGAACTTTGTAGTGATAAGTGTTTTGAGGAAAGTGTGTGTACTGAGTACTCTATTGGTGAACAGTGCACGCTGGAAGACACTTGAGTTAAGTGCCTAAGGGATCGAATCCCTTTCAAGCTCTCTGGCTTAGCACTTTCAACACCTGGAAGACTGTGTTCGATTTGCTGGCGTCATCGCAGAATATAGTTGCGGCGGAAGACGTTGTAGCTCACGGATCCACGAAAGCGAGCAGGTCGCCGTAGCCCAGTGGCAGTGTCAGCGACTACCACGTAGCAGCACCGGGTTCAATTCCCGGGTCTGTTAAGGATTTTTTATTATTATTATTATTATTATTATTATTATTATTATTATTATTATTATTATTATTATTATTATTATTATTATTATTATTATTTTATCTAATTTTATTCTTCGTCTTTTTATTAGTGTAGTTGCGTGTTTTGTGATACGCTTATTGCAGCATAAACATGTCAAAGTTAGTGATATCCGGTCAGGATAAGCCACCTGATTCGCTGGACATATCACGACTGAGGGCCGCCACCGCCAGTGTTGAGAATAATACGACGAAGGCAGACGACATTACGACACAAACGGCCGCATTGCCCGTGCCTGAGGGTGAGATGGAGTGCACTGCCACCGGCAACGACGACGGGAGTGATGCCTTAGCACATGATCGCGTTGGCTGCAAGAGGCGCAGGCAATCTGATATGGCAGGGATAACAAGTGCACCACACGGGCTAGTGGACTCCGAGGGATTCACCAAAGTTGTTTCGCGGAAGGAAAAAGCCATCAGTTCACGCGAGCAACGACAACTAGGTGACATCGAAGCAGGGACCATCAATTTGTTCAAGGTTACGTTTCGAAGACAACCAACTGCCGAGTCGGATAATGTGTCATTTTCCGAAGGTTCAATGCTTAAAATCTTCAAGGAGATCTACGCGGTGTCACCAGGCTGCAAAATCGCTGGTGATACTCAGTCAATTGCGGTCTGGGTAAAAGACTTAAAAATTGTAAATACGCTTCTTGAAGTGTCAAGCCTAGGAGAATGTCCCGTATCGGCTGCCTGCCCGGCCGTCACCTCATTTACCGCGAGAATTGAGGGAGTCAGCCCAATGTTCACCGAAGGAGAGATTGCCCACGAATTGGCAGGACATGGAGTTACCAAAGCACGTCGGCTATATCGTTCGTCCCCCGGTGGGAGAATACCGCTGACGAAGGTAATCCTCAGTTTTTCTCGCCAGCCACCGGTGTCCGTCTTTCTCGGTCATAGATCTCGGTCAAGCAAGAATCTGCTTTAAGTGCTTGAAACCCGGACATCTTGCCGACAAGTGTCTGGGAAAAAAGCTCTGCAAGAATTGCGGAGGCCCGGATCACACCGCCGACTCCTGTCGTAGCGCTCAGAGTTGTGTGAACTGCCAGGGACTTCACCAGGCGGGATCTTCCTCATGCCCGCGGCTAGCTTACTTGCGTGAAAAAAGTAAAATAATGCTCGAGGGCCGCATGCTCCAGCAGGTTAGAGAGGATTACCTCGACGCGGTCATCGGTGAAGCTGTCCAGTGTCGCTTGGCTTGTGTCCAGGAGGGCCCGTCTTCCGAGGTACGGGGTCCCACCTACGCTACTGTGGTCAAGGGTATTTCGCCAGCAGCGGGGGCCGATCCGCAGGTCGTTCTACCCAACCCAAAGCCCATAACAAAGATCCAGAGAAAAAAACGCAGCTACAGGTCGCCTACGGTCAGGACCAGGCGCTCCCGCCGTCCGAAAAAGACCCCGAGAACAAGTAACTCTCGCCAGAGCGCCGATACCGGTTCGTCGCTCTCGGGACTGGCTGATCTTCTGCAGGGAATTAGACCAGAATTATCTGCCGTGTTGAGGTCCCTAGAGGAAGCGTTGCGACCTCTCATGGGACTGCTTTCCGTGGTGGGCAAGTTAAAAGGTCTCGCCTTGTAATGACAGACCACAATGACAACACCATTTACCGCGGGCCCGCCAGCCCGCGGTCCGGGCAGTCGGACCCCAACAGGGCCCCCTGCCCAACCTGCGGGCTTTCGTTTACACGAAGAGGTCTACGTCGACACATAACGACCAAGCACGGAGGGGTTGCCTATAACATGAACGACGAGTCACAGCCCTCGAACTCTTGGTTTACCGCAGATGGGTTAATCGGCGTTATTCAAGATGTCACTCGCCGCTGGCGGTTGGTCCGCATTTTGCCAAAATCGGTACGTAGGCAAGTAGCCGAAGAGTTCACCAAGGTCCTGTGCTCAGTCGCAGAGAACAACGACGACACGGCCTGGCTTACTCTGTTCTCCTTCGAGCCTATTGTCCTCCGCCTCCCCGATGGTGGGAAGGATGACCGGTCATTGGCGGTTATCGTCCGGAAGAACCTTCGCGACTTTGCTCAGGGGAAACGGTTTGACGATGGCAGTGGCCCTCCTTCAAACCTACGTCCCCGGCAGCGGACAGTTGACACCGTGCGGCTAGCCATTACCAAGCTATCGGATGGCGACGTTTCTTCGGCGGCCAGGGTCTTAATCTCAGAAGACACGCTGGCATAGAAGCCCAGCGAGACGGCTTTGCTGTGGGATAAACACCCTCCCGCCCCTTCACCTCTGTTTTGGCCTAGCCCTCCTTACGTGCCCTTGCCATCAACCACATCAGCCGACAATGTTCGGTCTGCCATAAAAACGTTTTCGCGAAGCTCAGTCGCGGGCCTAGATTTCACGGCTCTTACAAGATCTGCTATCTCCCGCTCTAGGAGCTGCCGCCGACCGACTTGCGGCTGCCCTGGCCAAGGTCGTTGATCTTCTTCGCTGGGGTTCGCCACTTTCTGAATGGCGACCGCTCATATTTGGTGCTAGACTTTTCGCCCTTAAGAAGAAAGATGGCAGCGTAAGGCCCATCGCATGTTCATCTGCAATCCGGAGGCTGGCGGCAAAGATTGGCATCTTAGAGAACAAGGCAGACATCTCACATGCTCTTGGTGTCCATCAGCTTGAGTTTGCGACACCGGGAGGATGCGAAACCGCAGTGCACTCGACTCGGTCCTTCCTGGACTCACGCCCTGAAGCTACCCTTGTGGTCAAGCTTGACTTCAGAAACGCCTTTAACAGTATTCGGAGGGACCACTTATTGAGTGCGGTAAAAGCCTATGTCCCGAGTATGTTCCACCAGGTGGAACTAGCTTATAAAGAGCCTTCCTGCCTTCTCCTGCCGCATGATGTCATAATGTCGCAAACTAGGGTGCAGCAGGGCGACCCATTGGGTCGCCCCCCCCTGTTCTGCCTGGCTGTCAAGGAGTTGGTCGACTCTCTTAAATGCCCTCTAAATGTATGGTACTTAGACGACGGTGTTCTGGGTGGCGCCCCCAATGCGGTAATGAGGGACATCCACCGAGTCATTGAGTTTGCTGAGCGGAGTGGTCCTGGCCCTTAAAACCCTGAAAAATGTGAGGTCCATGCTGTAGGAGGTGCTGCTGACTCCGAAGTGCTAGAGGCTCTCCCAGGGTGCAGGACCGTCGGCACGAATTTAGAGTTGCTAGGCGTCCCCCTATTCCCGCAGGGAGTTCCGGATGTCCTCGAGAGGTGGCTGGTCAAGCTAGAAAATGCAATGTCACGCATTCATTTGGTAGGTTCTCACCGAGGCCTTTTTCTTCTGAGATCATCATTTTCGGCCCTTCGTCTCAACCACTTGTTTCGAGAGGCAGACTGTTCGCGAGCTTCAGGAATCCTTGAACGACTCAACGACCGCGTGATGTCTACATTAGAGGCGTTGCTAAACCTCAGCCTATCCGCTCGTGCGCGCCAACAAGCTCTACTCCCCGTTTTTTGGGGTGGCCTATGGGTTATCGGAGACAGCTCTGGCAGCTTTCCACCATAGGTCTATGCAACAGGCAAGAACCCTCCTGGATTCTGTTGCTCTCACGGACTTAGAAGCCCGATTGGAGGCAAGCCACCGCAAGGCAGTTGACCTGTGCGGCCACGAGCCCGCCGAAGCTGGACACCAGAGAGAATGGGCAGCAATTCTTTATGAGCAAAGAGTCGGAAACCTCATTGCGGAATGCGCCACGGACGCCGATAAGGCCAGGCTGCGCGCCGTCTCCTCCAAGGGGGCGGGCGCATGGCTCCACGCCATACCCTGTGCTCAGATCGGGACCCTGTTGGATGACGAGTCGGTAAGGATCGCGGTCGGACTTCGTTTAGGAACAGACCTTGTGTACACCCATGCCTGCGTCTGCGGAGACGTCGTCCAGCCAGATGGACGCCACGGGCTGTTCGGTATTGTCAGCGCAGGTAGGCGAGCAAGCCACCAAGCCTTGAACGAAACCTTTAGCAGAGCTCTACGCTCCAGTGGTCTGCCGTGCGTCCTGGAGCCCGTCGGACTAGACAGAGAGGGCGGGAAGAGACCTGACGGTCTGACCTTAACTCCGTTCGAGCGCAAATGCATGCTGGTTTGGGACGCGACAGTTACTGACTCATTAGCCCCTTCAATGGTCAGTGCTGGCGCGGCTCAGGCTGGTCATGCATCGGCTCTCGCCAAGGCAGGCAAGGTTAGACCCGTAATGGTGCACACGTTCGCAGGGACCCAAATGTCATGGTCCGACCGTGAATGATTTGAAATTGAATAAATACACATATATATGTATGTATATATATATATATATATATATATAGAGCTGCTTGCTTAGTCTCTTGTTAACCCTCATGAGCAACGACACGGGTCATTGTAAGGCAAAAGCAGCAATTTCCTACAAAGAGGTCGCTGTCGTAACACTGCTGACAGGTCCAGGACAAACAGTCGGAGTACCAATGTACCATTTATAAAAAAAATAATAATAATAATAATAAACACCAAGGTAAATGCGATCGCCCCTCCTCAATAGCGCGGTGTGCCTGCATACAAAATGTGATCTAACTTTTTGAGATGCACGGCCATGATAGTAACGTCTTGGTTTGACTTAAATTAGAATACATTTTCTACTAGTTTTACTAAATTGTAATTGTAATTGTAACATTTTCTACTAGTATTAGTGTTACTAACAAGCATTCAGCAGGCCGTTTCCGGATTGGCTTCCGTAGCTTCCCATTTTGGCAGCGCAAATTATGAGGTGAACTGATAGCGGATTAGAAAGAAAGACGAGCGTGTGGCAACGTGAAAGAGAGAAACGGACGTGGTGAAAAAATGCTCACTTGCTGTTTGTGACAAACAATAAACATAGCAGAAGTAAACAGACGGCTGGTTTGGCTAGAATGCAAAAACTTAAAAAAATTTATATATATAAATAGATTTTTTTGTATATATATATATATATATATAGATATATATATATATATATATATATATATATATAAATATATTTATGTGTATCAAGGTATACATTTGTGATGTAAGAACATGTGCACAGCCCGCTCGGGGCATAACTCAAGACGTTAGGTGCAGGCTTGGGCTGGTCCACCTAGCCAGGGTGCCTCTCACCGAAGCGGCATTCCCTATATAAATTATTTATATATATATATAAATATATAAATTCGAGAAAGTAATGAATGCTAATTTTTTGGCTTCATACGTTTCTGAGCACCCACTTTCTTGCTTCGCCGAAATGCTGAAAGATTAACTATTTCTCGTTTGATATGCAACTATTGAGGTTGCTTGTTTTATACATTGCTTGTTCGTCGCGTGTGTTTGAGGGCATAAAAGGGCATATGGAAGAAAGCCAAGAAATGTTACTCATTATCCGTAGATTATCGTTTTTTTTTGCCAAATAACCGTCATGCTTGTTGTCAATTCGCTTTTTGTGTGTGCATCTATGTAACATCGTTGTCATGCTGAAGGCTTACCTTCTTTACCTAAATGGTAATCTACCTTATTTTTTGCTATAGCAAAAGCTTTGCTATGTGCTTAACACAAATATATAATCAACAACTATATGCAAACTAAGATCGATCGTATGTATTGAAGGCAGAAAGGTTTTACAATCTGACGTAAACGTGTACGGAGGTCTACCAAATGCTTAACGAGTATTTATATTTGTTTGTATATACAACATATTTATATTTGTTAGAACAGTCAAAACACAAACTTGTCCAGATGCCATGTGGTATATATTCCGTTTCATTTGAACCTATGGCGAACTCGGAATCGCCAATATGAACACACCACGAACTTGTTACACACAAAGTATATATATATATATATATATGTATATAAAGTTTTTATTCAATCATTGTGTGCATTTAGTTACTTATATATATATATATATATATATATATATATAAAGTGTGTTGCAAAAAATTAGCAACTCATGTTTTTTTGCGATAATTTCGGCTTGGTTTATTTGAATGGCTTGAAATTTTAAGCGCATGATGTACGTGACGAAACATGAGTATAGTGTTGATTTCATTGCAATCTCAAAATCGGTTCATACAAAAAATAAAAAAGTGTGCAAAAACAGTGTTGCAAAATATTAGCAACAATAACATGCTAACAACACAGCTCTTGTTTGTGAAGGATAGTCGATACTACAGCTGATATTCGATCCCAGGGATCAAATGTCAGGAATATTGTCTAGCTAAATCAATCGTTATATAGCTGCAAAATATTCTACAGCTTAGTCGTTGTTCCGAACTAACGACGAATCTTATGTTTAAACCATGGGTCGTACAAAGGATCTTTCGAGAGCACCATCAGCAGGTTCTTACACCCTGGAGTGAACCAAAGGTGCAGATCTAACAGTGGGCGTAAGCCAGTTTTGACTATTCGAGATCGGCGAAGGATCATACAGTTGGCTACTCATGACCAAATGTCTTCTTCCAGGATCAGGACTACTTTGGGAGTGCCAGTGCACCGATCCACAGTGTACCGAGTGTTAAGTTCTGACAAAACGTGCGATACGCGAAAAGGAAGCTTATGCCGGACTGCAACGAGGTCGCCGGCGGAATTCGCATGGATACAAATTGGGGGCGTGTGGAAAAACATCGTTCTCGGAATGGGAAGAAATTATCTCTGGCCTGCGGTGTCATACTTTGGCACGACCGGAAGGAACTAAATGGTCTCGAAAGGTGACGGTGGTGGCTCAGCGCTTGGATATATGGGAGTCTGTCTAGTCGAGAGTGGCCACAGAAGCCGCATGTCGGTTCCAGTAGAAGCATTGAGAATGGGGACCTGACGCAGTTTTTCAACAAGACAACGCCACGTTCATACCTCGGCTACACTATAGCCTTTTTCAAGAACAAGGAGTGCCACTTTTTGACTGGCCGGCATTAAGTCCAGACCTGAATCCTATTGAAAAATCTTTGGGGACATTTGGTAAAGCAGATTTACGCAAATGGTCGACAATATAATCATTTGCCGGACCTCAAAAAAGCTGTCCAGCAAGCATGGACTAATATTCCACTTAGTTCGTACTTACAACAGCTCATTAACTGCATGAAAGACCGAGTTTACGATTTGATTCAGAAGGGACGAAAAACCCGTTTCTAGAATAAAATATGTAGTTTCAAATGAGTCATACAGCCCTGCTAAGAATCGAATACGCTGTAAGGCGCTATTGTTGCTAATATTTTGCAACACTGTTTTTTCACACTTTTTTATTTTTTGTATGAACCGATGTTGAGATTGCAATGAAATCAACACTATACTCATGTTTCGTCATGTACATCATGCGCTTAAAATTTCAAGCCATTCAAATAAACCAAGCCGAAATTATCACAAAAAACATGAGTTGCTAATTTTTTGCAACACATTTTATATCCGTCATGTGACAGACCTGTGTGTGGACATGTGTAGTACTCATATACCACATAAAAATGCATATCAAGCTAGGACATAGATATGTATGTATACAGGCATGTACGTAAAAAATGTCTTACAAATGCGGCCAAATACATATCGATGATATTTGCGCTCGTTGTTCGCTCGCTGGTCCGTTTGTTCGATTCTGGCGTCGTTAACGCGTTTTCGGCCAAATCGTTTCAAAGCTTCCGGTGGCCATTGCGGGGCGCGAAAGATCCCTCCTCATCCCCAGACCAGACACCGGGGGGGCAGACCTAGTGGATTTGCAGTCGCAGAAAATTTACGTAGTATAAAGACGACACTGACAACAACAACAGCGAAGATTACAACGACAATAACTGGATCACTTTCGTTTCGTAGGACTTTCCTCACCTGTGTGTGGACCCCGTGGGGTTTGGGCCCCTGGTCCAACCCCTCGGTTTGTGGGCCGGCACTGACGGTTGCTTCGTGTCGACTGCCAGCCTTTCAACTGTCCATGCCGTCGCTTTGATCTTGATGCTGTTGCTGCTGCTGCTACTGCAGCTTTTGGCGGTGATGAGGATCGTGATGGTAATGATAATATTGTTGGCGACAGTTGTTGTTCACCAGCCTTACGTACAGCCACCTTCTGGTGGACCCCACACCACCAATTCTGCTGAACGTTTGTTTAATTTTCGTTTCGTGCGTAGTTATTGTCCTCGTTATAACTTCGTTGTTGTTGTTGTTGTTGTTGTTGTTGTTGTTGTTGTTGTTGTTGTTGTTGTTGTTGTTGTTGTTGTTGTTGTTGTTGTTGTTGTTGTTGTTGTTGTTGTTGTTGTTGTTGTTGTTGTTGTTGTTGTTGTTGTTGTTGTTGTTGTTGTTGTTGTTGTTGTTGTTGTTGTTGTTGTTGTTGTTGTTGTTGTTGTTGTTGTTGTTGTTGTTGTTGTTGTTGTTGTTGTTGTTGTTGTTGTTGTTGTTGTTGTTGTTGTTGTTGTTGTTGTTGTTGTTGTTGTTGTTGTTGTGTTGTTGTTGTTGTTGTTGTTGTTGTTGTTGTTGTTGTTGTTGTTGTTGTTGTTGTTGTTGTTGTTGTTGTTGTTGTTGTTGTTGCTTTTGTTGTTGTTGTTGTTCTTGTTGTTGCTGATGTTGCCGTCGCAGTTTTGGGTCGTCATCAAAGAAAGTCATGAAGTGAAAAGTGTACAAACTGACTACCACCACTACTACCAGTTTTACTACGATTAATAATAATACGACAAATTCTGCTGCTGCTGCTGCTATTGAGGGCAAATCTGGGTAACGGGACCCTGCAAACAAAAGTTTTCTAATCATGCGTGGGTTTCTTTTTCTGTTTCTGTTCTAAAGCCTACTCTTGCATCGTCTTTTCTCTGTTTCTCACTCATCCAATATATATATATATATGCATTTTTGATATTTGCAGCGGGTTGTGTAGTTGTAAGCGTTTGTGGGTATCTGTGGCACGGTTTTATCATCATCATCATCATCATCAGCTCCCAATTCATGTATTCTGTATTCTGTCGTTCTGCTGTCTCTGCCGTATTTCGGTCGGACGTCGTCGCCCGGCTTACGCAGGCGCTAGCAGGGGCGCGTACGATCGCTCGCGTTCTCAACACACGCGGTTGCAGAGTTGCTGTTTTTCTTGTTGCTAGTGCTGTTGCGCGCAAGCCAGGCACAGCAAAACACGGCGACAGAAATGGATTGTCGTCGACACAATCCATGTAACTCTGTGTCATCACTCGATCACGGCTATATGTAGTATGAATAGCAATTTAGCGTGCATCTAGCATTACATGGGCGGCGCGCCACAATAACAACGTTGTATACATACAGTAAGGTTATAAGCAAACGCACATATATATATATATATATATATCAATTCAAGCAAAATATAAATCGTTTGCTGACCATGTGTTTACGTTACTGAACGAAGTTGAAAGTGAGTTCCGTTCAATTGAAGATCACGCGAAATGAATGACAATTCACGGGCCTGATAGTAGTTTATATATATATATATATATATATATATATGAGCAAACGGAATATAGAAAAGAAGCGGTCAAAAATAGATGTGGCTCCGAAACTCTTTATAAAGCCCAACACTACCTTGATGCCTGTTGGGGGATTTATTGCGCTTCGGCGGCGCGGCTATGCGAAACGTGAGCTTTTCAGAGCTAGAACATCAAAGCTAAATAAATGTCTCTTGATGAAGTACAAGGTGAATCCGTAGTAGCGTATTACTCAATCTCACTGAACGCATGTCACGATACTGCTATTCCTGCTGTTTTCCTCACACAACGCAACTTCCGTAGTCTGTCTGCACCTACCGTTCTGGCTAGCCCGTTAGAGCATATCTAGTGCAACAACGACACCAGCACGCGTCCCTGCACGCGCACCCAGGCGCAAAATTTGTTGGCTAAAATCCTCACTCGTGTGAGGATTGGTGAGTAGCGCACGAACGAACACTCCGAGCTGTTGTTACCAATGCAGTATACTGTCGATACTGTTGCATTGGTAACAACAACGACAACAACAACTTGATTCAGTTCAGTTAAGTAAGACCAGCAGAGCAAGGCGACCCATTGAGCTGCGTCTCCTTCACTCTTCTGCTTGCCGATTTTGTTGATTATATTCGACAAGAGTTTCAGAAGGCCACAGTTGTGATGTACGCAGATGACATAGTGGTCGCTCATCACGACCTGGGTGCCATCAAGCGCATCACTTCTCTGGCGGAGGTGTTCCTTGTCTCAAGAGGGCTGGAAATAAACGCCATGAAGACCAAGGCTATGAAATTCAGAAGAGGAGGTCGATTGGCTGCTAAAGACGTTATACGTTGCGGCGGCCAATCCTTGGAATTCGTTAACTCTTTCCGGTATCTGGGGCTTCGGCTTCATTATACTGGGACGACCTTCACTGCTCACATCGTCGAGAGAGCGCGCACAGCCCTAATTTCTCTTTATGGAGAAATAGGCGAAGTCCGGCGACTGTCCGTCCCGACGGCAGTGGCGCTTTTCTACCTCAAGGTTGTTCCGGCGCTGATGTATGGTCTTGACAGAGTATGGGAACACCTCACTCGGGCAAACTTCGGTTTGCTTGAAAGGTGTTTTACAATGTACATGAAGCGAGTACTTTGCCTGTCAATGCGGGCAAGGAGCCGCTTTGTGTACGTAATGTCAGGCTGTGCACCAGTTGTTGAGATCATTCGATTAAGGTTGAAGACGCCGCGTACAGTACCATTCGAGAGCTTTATCTCGGAATGGGAAAATAAAGTTGAACAAGTCCGACGAGAGGTCGGAGACCTGGATGTTTTCAAGGCCTTTCACCTCTGGTCTGGTCTTGCGTGTGACAATCGCCACGTCTATACCAGATACATAGTTCATGGCTATCGTCACCTGGTTTGTTCGAATACGAGCTTCCACGAAGAGTACACCGAGTGCGTCTTTCGACTGTGCTCTCAGGCGTGTACGAAGTTTCATGCATCTGCCTGCCTGGCCCTTGCGAAGAGATCACTGCACTGCCTCTCTCGTATAACATGCCGCGAGGAGCTGAGTGCATAATTGTATAATATGTATAATTGTTCATGTTATATGCATACTCAATATGAGTGAAATAAATACGATGATGAGTAAGACCAGCGGATTGTCGTAGTTATTGTATTCCATAATAAACGCCGCCTGATGTTGCTTGTCGGTTGGCCGACAACGTCGTCAATCGCTGGCTACGCTCGCGTTCGATTTTAGAAGCTGTTGTTCCGCGCAAGCGCTTCCGGCAGCGCTTCGAAGAGTGGCGGCTACTCACTCAACAGAGCCTGTGAGACTCGCAAACCCACTAAACCCGGATTCCTCCCCACCCCCCCAGGCTCGGTATTACTTTGGCATTACATCGAAAATGTTCGGAAAAAAAAAAAAAACAGAGCCTGTCCACCTGATACCTACCCAGCGCACGTGTTAACGAAGATGGTAATATACAATATATATATACAACAAAGCAACAGAGGTAATAATATACAGTATATATACAACAAGGCAACAGAGGTAATAATATACAATATATACTACAAGGCAACAGAGGTAATACAGGTAGTTCATAGAATGACACCAAGAATTTTCCAAATCATGTTTTTAAATTTATCTTATTCGATATACTCCCCGAGATGCTCAATACACTTTTCCCACCAAGATTTCAGAGCTTTTATACCTCTTAAGTAGAATTCCGCGTCTTTAGACTGAAAATAGGCATTGACAGCAGCCTTAACCTCTTCATTGCTGGAAAAACGCACCGAGACTATTCTTCAAATGTCCGAAGAGGAAATAATCAGAGGGGGCCAGGTCTGGAGAATAGGAAGGTTGTTCAATAAGTTCGAACCTCAGTTGGGCCAGTTTTGCCGATGCTTGCCGGGACTTGTGTGCAGGAGCATTGCCCTGGTGAAACAGGACAACCTTCTTCTGCAAAGCGGGCCGTTTCACGATGAGTTCTTGCTAAAGGCAGTCTAACAGTCTTGCCTAATATTCTCCTGTGATCGTTTTACCGCTCTCAAGGTAGTCGACCAGCATTACTCTACGTTGGTCTTAAAAAACTGTAGCCATCACCTTTCCGGTCAATGACGTTGTCCGCACCCTCTTCGGAGGACCTTCATCAGGTGCACACCATTGGCAAGATGCTTCTTGGGTCTCGGGAGTGTAGTGATGGACCCAGCTTTTATTGACGGTCATGAATCTGCGCCAAAAATCCGACGGATTGTTCGACATCTTGGCCAAATTTCGCTGTGAACCGAAAACAGGCGCGTTTTTTGGCCTTGGTTGAGCAAATGCGGCAGCCATTTTTCTCTGAGCTCTTTCATCTTCAAGTTTTCGTGCAGGATGAAATACACACTACCCAAACTGATCCCCAAGGCCTCCGCTATCTCCCTAATGTTCACTCGCTTATCTGCGGCAACGATTTTCCGCACCTTTTCTACGTCTTCCTAATCAGTTGCCGTTTTTGAACGTTTTGAACGTAGTTCATCCCGGTGCTCCTGCGACCTCTTTTTAACTCATTAATCCAGTTGGAAACAGTGGCAAAACATGGCGCAGAGTCACCGTACACCTCGTCTAACTCAGTTTTCACTTGGGTAGCATTCCAACCTTTGAAATAAAATGCTTGATAACCACTCGAAACTCTTTTTCTCCATTTTTCAAAATCACGCCGATACGTTGCACGGGAAAAGCGATCAAACGAAATCGCAACGGCCAATCACCATAATATTTTGACTGCTGGCAGTCGAAAAGTTGCAGTTCCTAATAGCGGTGGAAGCGCGTATATATAATAATATACTATATATAGAACAAGGCAACAAAGAGGTCGAGAATCGCGCTTCCGCTTCATTGTCTACCTCGAGTTTTTTACTCACCACTAAGATCTCTAGCCGATAGCATTATCAAAGAAGGAGTGCTGCTCCCTACAGTTGCGGCACGGGCTCGTTTTCTACAATCAGTTTAATGAAAACAGAGAATTATACTAGACATGCGCAAGTGAGTACGCAAGACATACACTAATCTCTACGAATAACATAAATGCAGACCTAATCAAAACAGTGGCTCATAAAGTGTGGTCTTTTTTGCTAGTCAGCTGTGAAAATAGATGCACAAGGCAAATGCTTAGTCACAGGCT
>QVRM01003966.1:40000-70547 GCA_003439945.1 Dermanyssus gallinae
AGAACCCACTGCGTAAACACTTTTTGGTAACCCAAGTTGTTGTGCAAAATTGTCCCTACTGTTTCAAAACTGGACCCCGCCACACTGCCAACACTCGCATTAGGACAAGCCGATTACTTCTCATTAGGTCGTTCACCTTGTCGATGAGTTCAGCCGTGGCAAACACAGTCTCCTTCGTATTCGGCCTTATCCTGCGATAAATATTGGCCGGCTGAATATCTTCCGGGGTTTGAAATGTAATAACACCTCGCTGCCTCTCAATCCTTAAAATTTGCAATGGGAACGCCATGATGTCCTAACACGTATTGCGTCAACTGAACGGAAGACACACGTACCTGCTATTTTTCTCTGTCATGCGCAGGTAGCCACGCCCTACAAATGTAACTGACTTATGTTACTAATGTTCTTATTTCTTTCTTTCTTTATTTATTTTTAATCCACCCGTTTTTTTTTAATGCAGTTCTAGTAACTTTATTGGGTATCATTCTACGTCATATGAACGTACACGTAAGTATGAACTAATTAATTAACTATTTCAAACAATGTCATTATAATGACTATTGTTCTTTGGTTAAAAGGTGTCTGAATATGCGCAGAAGAGAAACATATCATGCTTCTTTTCTACGCCCACTTATCTGCTCGTCTTTTATAAATGTATGGTGCCACGGTTCCTTCCGCATTTAGCAAAACTAGTTGCAATGAAAGTAGACGGTAGCGTTCCTCAAACAAGTCTCAAGTAACGGCAACTTACCTGTACAACACAAAAGGTGTATTGAGATAGTTGTATCTTTGAACGTTTTTTTTTTGGTGAAAAAGGATAAAATACAGTTGCACACCGTCGTCAACGGGTGCATACCTGTCCAAAAACAGACAACACCTGATTTTTTTCTGTTTTAATATGGGAAGCTTTGGGAATATATGATGCACATGCGCCGGCAGCAATCAGCAGCGACAAGTGTGAGACTCACAAGCAAACTTAGTCCGAGTGCTGTCAATTCTCTGTGCATATTCTTAGGTTCAAGGATTGAATTTATTATTTTTATTTTTTTACTATATTATTATTAAATTTGTGTTATTACTTCGACACTTTCTACGTCGAGACCTAGAATTAAAATTATTTTTAAGGAAGTATTTTTTTAATTTTAGACTATTCTCCGTTTCCTATGGGCTTGATAACGCAGTAAGGCATATTTTCAATGCACAAGGCTGGACATGTTGGGATATCTGGGTTTTTTCCTGCGGTCCTTATGGCAGTATGCCCGTTGAATTTTACCGTTGATTTATCGTTCACTTTTAATGAGCATCGTTCCAAAAAATTAATTAACAAGGGGTCAAACCCGTGATACGCCGGTAAATGACCACGCCCCCCCCCCCCCCGCGTGGTCTGGGAATATAGCGCACTAGAGCCCAAACCACGCCGCCACTTTCCAAAGTTGCCAACGTCAATACCTGTACGCACTAAACATCTCTCTTCCTTGAACTTCACTATTTACTAATCCGGCTCTTCACGCATACTTCTATAAACTGCCAGGAAAAGTAGGGTCGTTAAGTTCTCTTCTCCTGACACAAATCACGTTATAAGCTTTATTTTAGAACTTAAAGTACTTGTTATTTTACTATTCGTATCTGTTGTAAGAATTTGCGGTATATCCCAAGCTTTGCATATATATAGTTTTCTGTTTCCACTTGTATGTACACTCATATCTGCTCACTCTGCCACTTTGTTTTCCTATTTTTGTACAGTGACGTGGCTCGAGAGAATAAAAAATAGACACACATATGACTTCAACTGTGGCATTTGTCCTACGTAAATACATCTTGTCGCCACAGAGAAAATAATTTTACGCTTAGTTTTGTCTTTAACTTTACATAGATGACTTAACAGTGCTGCAACCGAATTAATAACTATTATTATTGATTTAATATTATATTTTAGTAATACGATTTGAACGCAGTGGTGCTTGCAGTGGGAGTTCTGTAACCGACAGTTTCATGGTGCACATCGTTTAGAAAATTGGACCTGAGAAGTCCAATTTTCTAAACGATGTGCACTTTCTGAAAGTATACAGCGTCAAAACGCCATTCACTAAAGCTATATTACCCAACGCAAACCTAAGATGTCAAGGTAACGGACATTTAATGTCGACAAAAGCGACAGAACAGGATGGCGTAGCTCTGAGGAGGAAATCGACGCCTCGTCGGATCGGGGTCTACTAGTTTATAAGCCTTCTGCACGAAGAAGAGTGTCTTTGCCAATAACAGTAATTATTCTATACAATACGTGTGCTTACGTTAATGTATGTGTGTATTGTGGTTTTGACCATATTCGTGCTCCTAAATAACAGCGCCTTGGAAGAGACGTCAGTTGCAAACCGAGCGGGACGGTCTGGCCCCTCTAATCCACACAGTGAGTGGACACGCGACTACACGTCTTGTTATGATAGGACAAATGTTAGCATTCATCTAGCTCTAAATTCGAATTTCAATGGCGACCATAATAATATTGTCAGAAATATGATATAATACGGACTCACTAAAGAGCAATTTCGACAAACTGTTACGCCAGCTTTATGACGGAAGGCTTTTATCTATGACGTCTAATCGATCTGTGACGATCTACAACAATTACTAATAATCATCCTTTCTTAGGGTTCTTAGCTAAATAAGATTTCTGTCCGTAATTATATATAATACTATATATTCTGTCCTTAATGATATATAGTACAAATTATCATCTATTCTTAGGTTTCATAGGCAAATAAGCTTTATGTCCTCAATGAACTTGTAGGCCACGTGTAGGCTATGACTCTGCATAATGTAGAGACAAATCTAATTATTAATTAATTTTTGAGTTTTATTCACGGAACCGCAATTTCACAATGCTTAAATTCTCGTATATAAAAAGATTTAAAATATGTATTTACACCAACTTTATCGATTTCATACTTCAACATGTCTCACTCCATAAGAAACTAGCAATTGAAGGTGCTAAAAACTTCTCCCGTTTACATACATGACACGCTTTCTTCAACCTAATGACGGGTAACTAGTTTTGACTAGAGTTTTTACTTGTTACCTATATTTTCACCTCACGTTTAAATAATCTGACTGAAGTAAGTACACGAATTTCTTTGGGAAGTTCGGTCCAGATAGTTGGCAATGCGAGAGCATGACGAGAGGGCTGCTTTAGAGCTACTGGCCTCACAAATTCCGTTGCACGTCGAGTTGTGCGTCTAACAGCAGCTCTTATAGGAAAAGCAGCATCATCCGGAAGAATTCTTCTATACACCTTAAATGCAAGCATGGCAATTTTTACCGTTCTGTAAATATCCCTAAGTGGTAAAAGCTTAGTCTTGAAAACACTTGCGAACCGAATCGTTGCGGCGCAGGTTAAATACTACCCTGAGGGCACCATTCTGAATGACTTCGGCCCTATGAGTTACACCTTTATTATGAAATACCTAAATTGAAATACCATAACAATAAATTGGCATTCATAGCATTTTATACACCATAAAAAGAGCCTCGACTCTGCTGTGCATTCACAGCTGCACTAGCAACGACGGCACACGGTCGCATATCAACAACGAAGCGGCGGCAGTGCGTGTTTGAATCCAGCGCCGCAGCAGGCGCAGCCATTGAGAGCCGCCAGCCAGTAGCGACTGGAGACTGTAGACGGTAAACTCTGCTGAGGTGGTTGGTTGGTTGCTTGGGCAGGGCAAGGCAGGTCGTATCGCAAAGCACGTCGAACGAACGACGTTAGCGAGCGCCAGTCGCGCCAGGCAGGCGGGCCTTCGAACGCTGGCCTTTCCGGTCTTGTGGTTGTCAGTCCCTCGTGGACCGCCTCGTGGACCCCTCGTTCGTCTCGTGTGACACCGCCTCCGCCGTCGCCGTCGCCGCTGCGTGCGCCCTCTACCGATTACGATGTCAGCGTCATCACATCTCGGCTCTCATTCGAAGTCCAGCAAAGAGGCGTCGCGCGTCGAACAACCCACTGCGCTGCGGACCAAGCGACATACGCCCGATAAGCTCCTGTCACGGTGCGACTACAACGACAGCACCATCGCCTCCGACCCGAAGAGTCAAGCTAACAGCTTTTTGGGTATGCGGACACAGCGACATGCGTTGCTGCACAATACTTATTTTGTTCCGTCAAATTAGCGTTAGTTTTGATTTTAATTCCCTCTCTCTCTCTCCCTCCCTTCTTCTTCTTCTCTTTCGTCTTTCTCTCTTTCTACCTGCCTACGTATCTATGCATTCCTCGGCAGGAGGAGCCATATATGACCTTATTATCAGCTAACTAGGGTCAATGACGTCGGTCAATCAATGCTACACAATCACATTTAGCTAAGTGAACGATTAGTCGATCATTCATTCAATCGACCACATAACTTCAGCTAACAAGGACCGCCCGGCTCGATTCTTGTTGTTGGTCGAATTTTCTTTGAGCGATGCTCATTACGAAACGATAGTAAACCATACCGCTGCTGAGAGTCAGCGGTCATCCTGCCACAAGGACTGTTGGAAAAACGCTAGATATCTTAACATGTCCGGCCCTCGGTGCATTGAAGGTACACCTCAGGTTAAGTGCCAAGCCCGTAGGGGACGGAGGATAGTCTAGAAATATAAAAAAATTAGACTATCCTCTAAACAACGGCCTTAAAAACTGTTTAAAAATTTTTAAGGCCGTTTTTGTTCCGTTACCTGTCCTTGCGAGGTGTCGAGAGATTTGAATTCGAAGACTCATTATGATGGCTTATTTGCCTTTTTACAGCGCTTTTTGCCTTTTTACAGCGCTTCTATTTGCGTAATGGGGGGAGGGGTGAAGGGGGATGACCTTTAGTCAATGATCAACAGTTATAGCGTACTGGAACAAAGTAACAGGATAGGTAAATAGAAACCACAAAAAATGCATGGTTATTACCTACCAAAGGTAATGAAACCCTAGATCTCTAGCAACAAAATTGTCACCACGGCACATACTTACAAACTTATACTCGTTGTTGCAAAGTTCTTTCAAGTGTTGTTGCGTTGCACAACAGCAACAGCATCACTCCACTACTTGTGCTTTTTTTTCACGACACTTACACACATACGAATGTTTATTCGCACGCATGGCCTTAATGTCACAATTTTGTTACAAATACTGTTATAATACGTTTACGCTATTACGTAATATACTACTACTACTACCAATATGTTTCAATTCAATTCAAATGCATTCTGCGCTATGGGTGGTCATTTGGTCATCGTTTCAATGCTTCAAGCTAACAGAGATAAATTCATGCTAGATTCCAGCCTGCTGACGGAACGCAAACATTCATGGGTGTTTGGTCAAGACGAGGGGAAGTCAACGCGCATCCTGCAGGATATTGATCGCCGTCCTGGATTCACACATACGTGCAAAGTGATATGGCTCGCAGCGGTGTCCTCCCTTATTCTGGTGTTTGCCACCTGTGTGATTATTTTCGTAACAGCCTCGGCAATCGACGATTCAGAGCGACGGACACGCGCTCCTATTGCGGCTACGAATTCCTACCGTCGTAATTTGACGAGAAAAAACCCTGCTGTATGATGTTCGCGAATCCTTGCGATGGGGCCGCCTGTGTGGCCAGAAAAGAGCACGCCCTAACGATAACAGCTACGATACAAGACACAACAAGCAAACAGCAAACGCGATGGCTGCAGCGAGACTACCAGCTACGGTATCAATAACAGAAACAGCAGAACTTATAGCAAATGTAGAAATCACAGCAGCAGCAGCAACAACAACAACAACACCAGCTAGAATAACAATAAGCGGAGAAGAAACGTAGGCATGACAGAAGCAATGACAACACAAACAGAAGCAACGACAACACCAACAACAACAAGGCCAACAACAACAACAACAACAACAACAACAACAACAACAACGCCAACATTAACAACAACAACAACGCGAACGCCAACAATAACAACAACATGGACAACACTATCAGCAAAACGGAACACCATAACAGCGACACGAATGACAAGGGAAATTTACGGAAGAAAACTAAGAGGAAAAAGAAGAACAAGAATAAGAAGTAGAAGCACAACAACAACACAAACAACAGTAGCAGCAATATTGACGAGAAGTACATCAATAGCAGCAACAGATGGCCCCAGCACCATCTTCCACCACGACAATCAGAGCAACAATACCAACACCAACAATAACAATGGCTACAACAACAACAACAAGTCAGCAAAGGCAGCTCGAAGGCGGATAACTAAAGACGAATTGCTAAAGAACCGCTGACTAAAAGCGCACCGGCAGAGAACGGAGCCGATAGATTGCACCTCGTAGACGATGACGACGAGGACAACGACGACGACCATGGACTCACAACGGCGGTTGTGTTTGTGGTGTACATATGTGTGTGTATGTATATGTATATCGAATTGTATGTGTATCTATGTGTGTGTTTGTATGGCTTCTGTCGCCTACCCGACCGGAAGCGTAAACGCGGCCACCAATAGCGGGGCGCAGGCTGTCAACAACCACGACATCATCACGTGGGCGGGGGGGGGGGTTGAACCCGGTTCTCTAACGAACGCCGAGAGTGAAAACATGCCCGCAGTCGGGCAGTGGGGCAAGACGACCCGGGTGGGTTTCTCTCACCGGGCGCGCGCGCGGCATCGCATGATTTTGGTAACTCATGTTCGGTGCCGGCGGCCGTAGCCGGACTAATCGATGGCTTTCATCTCAGTCATCAGCCCAGTGGAGCTCGGCAGTGCAGAATAATGGCTTGCTGGCTAGCGCCGGTCAAGACCGAAAAAGACTCGAATAGTAGGGCTGCCTTTGGCTGCCTACCGTTTCTGTTTGTAGCGTGCGGAATTACCGACTGTTTCCTCCTCCTCGGTGGTGTGGTGAGCTGTGCGCTTGAAGAACTTGTGCCCTTGTGGCTTCGTTGGGCAAACTGCTGCAGCGCTATTACTTGCTGTCTGTAGTGCAACCTGTTTCCCGCAGTGCCTGCTGCCCGAGGCAGCATCGCGCACAAAACAGGCAGAACGCACGGTTGCTTAATTAAATCTCAGAATAAACGACATAGCCCTATGTGTATTTGTGGAAAGCCTGGACAGGCCTGGCCTCGTCTCTTGCGTACGAGTTGTTAATCGAGTCATAACTGATCTAGCTTGATCTAGCGGTTGCAGTGAACCCCCGAGTTGCGCAAATCTGCAGTTGTGATGATTGTGGGAATCTTACAGAACTATAGCTTTCCGAAGCGACTCCTACTATTAGTAGTTAAGTTAATCTTAGGACTTCTGGAGAGATTAGTTTGTCACCTATTTTTTACTCGACTTTTTCTAATCTAATTTGGTAAATCCGTGTTGTAGTCAACCGAGTGTACGTATACCCGTTTAGTGTAATGAATATACGTATTATCCGTTTACTTCAATGAATGCATAAAACTGAGCCTTCGCTGATACGAAACCCATAAGTGTTGTTTTCCAACCAATGTGTTAAAGCGTGACAGATGCATTGCACTGCATCGTCAGAGTGGTTTCTCTTACGTGTTTTTTTGCCGGACGTACCCTACGTCTTTGGGCGATACTTAAACCTTCTGTTAGCGGCGCGCAATAAACGTATACAAGAGCAACACGATATACGTATGGCCAGAGTTATCGTAGCTAGTGGATTCTATTTAGGGCTCAAACGTTCATTAGTGCCGCTACTCAGTGCACAGTAAACAGCACTTTCTTTTCTAGAGCTACTTGGTTACAGATGGCCACCGATCCTTAGGCCATGAACCTTACACATTTTACCGGCGTTGCAAGTTGGTGTACGATTCCATACCGCAATTTGCGGAAAGCAACTCCGATTCAACAGGAACGAATCAGTATCTAAATAGCAACCAGGAATTTATGCTAAATTTTTAAGAAAGCAATGCCTAAATTGAATAACAATTTTGATGTTACTACAATTATGTTTATTTCACTCAAATTGAGTATAATATACATTTCAAAAATGTTTCTTTATGTTGCTCTATCTTCTTCACGCTTCCGACGAGAGAAGTAGTGCAGCGATTTTCGGTCCAGCGCTGTGCATTCCACTGCATGGTACTTGGCACACTTTTGCAGGCAGAACCACCGGCAGGTGCACAACTCGTCCTCCTCGTGAAAGGTTGCGTTTGAACATACCATAACCATGCACTATGTACCTGGTGTATACGTGGCGATTGTCACATGCAGGACCAGACCAAAGGTGCAAGGCATTGAAAACGTCCAAACCACCGACCTCCCGTCTGGCCTGTTCGACGATTTAACTCTGAAAGTCCAAAGCTCACCGTTTCAGCAACCTCCGCAGAATCGAATGTGGGTGGGAAATAGAATACAGCGACGTTTACCCTCCCAGAGGAGAGCACTACGCAGTATTCATCTTTCCTGACGCATTGCATCGGTGGTAAGCGTTTATGTAGGTAGATAGATAACCAACCCACAGGTCTTCCCCGACCTCCCGCAGGTAAGACAGCCAGCTGGTGAAAGCCCCGCATATCATTGATATGCAGTTCGTCCCGCTGAAATGTCTCCGTGAGGAGTGCAATGTCAACCAACTTAAACATGTCATCACGTGCAAGATCCATTGCCCCCTTAAGTCCCTCACAATTCCAGAGAAGCACTCGTAGAGGTATGTTTGCCACTACGCTTGCAGTTCTAGAACTGGTCAGTCTCTTACGGGGGCTTGGACCGCCAGGCGCACTAAAACTCTCTTTAACCATCCTCTCGTAGGGGACGTCCCCAACCCAGCGACGGAACAGGCTTCCCTTTGGCGAGAATTCATTTCTGCAACAGTCTGCGTAATCTTCGTCACGCACCACCACACAGAACACAGCATCACTACCATGTGTATGTAGCTTCCAAATTGCTTTCACAGTTATGCCCTTGCCAGTAAGCCAGGCCTGCAGCCCGACCGCCGATGTCTTCTGCGCCAATCGTGCCACTCTCAAGGCGCAGATCTTCGCAGGTCTAGCATAGACTTCCAATCCGCCTATGACTACCGCGCTGCATTCGATGTTTTGTTTTGTTGTCTCGTCGCTTACGAACCACAACAAAACCATCGTCGTCTGCCTTCTCCTCCGGACGTGGGTCAGCTGGATCTGCTGTCGGCGTTGTTGTTACCGCAGCTGGTGACGCCGCTGTACCACCACCCGGTGGTTCCATCTCCACAACAGCGCCGTTCAAGTTGCCACTGTCGTTACTCAACTCTGCAGACGCCAAGCTTCTCTTGGCGCCTACGCGGTTGTTTTTGCTGGTCTCTCCAGGCAGCTCTCTCGTCTTTGGCTCGGTGACGTCACCTCCTTCTCTGCTGTCTGCTAGCCTGGCTTTCTTGTTTTTCCGCGTTGTCCGCGTTCCGCCGCTTTTCTCCATTTTGTCACTTAGCGTGGAGTTCAAACCCCCTGTAACTGTAAGGGGTGCGGCAAACTGTTCCTGCGGGATTGCCTTGATTTTGGCAACCCGCTCCTGTAGTGCCGTGTGTGCTAACCACAGTTTCACAAAACTCCACTGTAGCTCGCTCAATCGGCCGCACAACGTACCGTGAGTTGGTTCCTGGGTGTCACAGGCTCCACACGGAGCCGAGTGCGCATCCTCGGGGAGCACGGGGTTGAGACAACCCACGTGAAACACATTTGAGCAGCCTTGGCTGCACACAACCAGTTGTTCACCCGTTTTTAACGGGATCGCACACTTCGAACATCCGAACATCACGACTGCTAGCAGACAAATTCGAATAACAATTAGCCATACACAACTAATGTATTGGCTGCGACTGTGTTACACTAAGGAGTCAACGATTTTATATTTTTCATCCCAAATTTATCTACAAATACGCGTGCGCGTGAATTGACTGAGAAGCAAGTCAGTAGCCGGCCTGCTGCTGCTTAGCGAACCCAACGTCCGGTGGGCGGAAAACCGTCTTCCGGCCCGGCTCGTGGTCACCGACAGGGCAACGGACATCGTACTGGACGTCGCAACGAGCTCCGTATCTCCGATCACGACTACGGCTATCGTTTCACCTGGATCGACGTAGCGAACGTTGGGCGTTTTTACTTCTGCTACTGCAGCCCTAATGTTTTCCTTGACAACCCGCACAAGTTTTCAGACGACTTGTCCTCTTCTTTTAACTAATTGGATATTACACTTCCAGCCATAGCTGGTGATTTTAGCGGGGCGGTTAGCGCATGGGGTTCTGCCAGAACTACCGAAAGAGGCTTGCCGGCCTCGACCTGTTGACGACCGAGGACCTTATTCTTAACACGGGTACGTTCACCTTCCTGCTACAGGAAGAGGAACCTCTCAGCGATTACCTTATCATCGAATTCCACGTGACTACTGCCGCGATGGTAAATCGTCCGACGCAGCATCCGCCTATCAGACGCCAGGAAGCTGAACAGCTTCAGAGGTCCCTCAGGGCACTCATAGAACCAAAGGAAAGGCCCGCTTCCCTAAGAACGAGTACCCAGTGCAAGAAACGTTTCTGGTGGACCTTTCTTAAGAAGCTGAAAGACGACCTCTGGGGCCGCCCCTATAAGATGGTTAGGGGGTTTCCCGCTTTAAGGGGTACAGGGATGCTCTTTCCGCGACAGAAGAGGCGCGGAATGCAATCGAAGCGTTCTTCCCCATCACCCACGCTTCGATTGCGCCCCCTACCAGGGGGGGGGGAGATGATCATTCGGAACCCACTTTGTATGAGATGCAGGATGCCGCGACGCGCCTCAAACAGGGAAAGGCGCCGGGCCCAGAAGGTGTCTCGGTTTCCGGGGTCTCGACCCTAATACAGGCGTTTCCAGAAACAGTAGCGACTGCAGCGACGGGGGTGCTTTAGTCGGGCTCGTTCCCTAGGGAGGGGAACGGCCTGCTATCAGACGCCCAGCACGTGTTTTGCAAAGGTCACTTGACAATAGGGGCCATAAAGCAAATTCAGAGAACAAGTCAGGCAGCAGGAAGGCGCCGGGATAACGGCTAGGGGGGTAGTTAAAAGTAAGGAGGGTGGCGTTATAATTAGAATAGAGGAGAGTGAAAAGGGCGCAGGAGAAAAAATGGCGGCGGCCATTCGGGAATCTGCCAAGATGCAGGCCGACTGCCGCTTAACCAGGGGCAGACCATCGCCCTGTGGGGGATTGACCCACTCTTGGACAGGGAGCAGGTCGAAAGGGAACTGCAAAAGGCCTTGCAGCTTCCGGCCGGCGCCAAGATCACAGCTACCGAGCCAAGGCTCGGAAGAGCTGAAGTTTGGTACGCACTGGTTACGGCGTCCCCGGCGGCGGCAAGAGCCATATGCTGGGCTCGAGGTGGTGCAGACCTAAGGAGTGGATTAGGCTCCCCAACTGCTACAAGTGTCATAGGCCGGGCCATAAGGCGCAAGACTGCAAAGCAGAGAGCCAGGTGCCTCGGGTATGCCACAAATGTGGTGAACCTGACCACCTGGTAGCCAATTGCAAAGCAACGACACCAAAGTGTCTGGTCTGCGGAATAGAGGGGCACCGAGCGGATAGGATGTCTTGCCCGGCCTATAGGGAGCAAGTCTAGCAGCGGCGGGAGGCCCGAAGGGGCGTCGCCAAAGGACAGGTAGATGGCAAGGAGACCCAACTAAAGCCCAAATAACCAAGAAGAGCAATAAAAAGAAGAATAAAGACAAGGGGGCTAAGAATAAGAATACAACCGTTATCCCAGCAGGGGACGGAAAGGGTGATTGGAACTTAGTAGGTAGGGGCCCTTCATCCGACCAATGTTAAAGATACTTCAGGTAAACCTAAACCGCTGCATGGCGGCGCATGACATGCTCGATGAGATAGTACGCAGAGAGTCCATAGCTCTGCCTGCTCTCCGAGCCAAACATAGCGATCACCAAGCGGAAGGCAGACTGGGTATCTGACGCAGAGGCGGAGACCGCAACCTGGTGGACGGGTTCCGAGAGAAACCTCGCGATTAAGGGCGGAGGGTCGGGGAGGGGGTTCTCCTGGCTGGAGATTGACCGGGTAGGGGTCTTCTATAGCTGTTACTTCTCTCCCAACAGGGAGGAGGAGGAATTCGAGGAATTTCTCGAGGAGCTTGCCCAGAGCGCGGGGGAACATGCAGGCAAGAGGGTAGTGATCACCGGGGATTTTAACGCAGCCAGCCTAGCATGGGGTAGCCGAACCACAACTAGACGGGCTCAAACTCTACAGGAGTGGATGGCTGAAAAGAGTCTAATGGTTCTTAATGACAGAAGGGTCCCCACCTTTTCCAGAGGGCGCCAGACGGCCTTCATTGACCTAACAATGGTCAATGAGGCGGCCTTTCCACTGGTGGTAGAGTGGAGGGTGAGGGAGACGGAGGAGACCATGAGTGACCACAGATACATCTGTTTCACCATCAGTACCCCCGAGGTGGCCCTCGCCCCGCCCCCTAGTAAGAGATGGCAGATGCGGAAACTCGACGCCAAGATTCTAGTGGCTGTAATAGACGAGGGTTGCAAACGACTTGGAGACACGGTGGGGGATGAATATCAAATAATTAACATACTCTCTACAGCATGCGAGAAAGCTGCTCCCGCACAACACCACGGGAGCCGCCACCCTCCCAACGACTGGTGGAACAAAGGGATCGCAGTTGCCCGCAGGACTTGCATTAGGCTAAATAGGGTTTTCACGAGAACACGCAGCTAGTTAACGCGAAGAAACCGACGGGTGGGATTTTACGGGGAGCGAGAGACCGCAAGAGCTGAATCCCAATTGACGGAGTACAAGGCTGCTCGATCGAGACTCCGAGGACTCATCGCCAAAAGCCAAAAAGCCCGAGCGGAGAAAGAGCTGATAGACGCAGTGGAGAGCAAACTCCGGAGACCTCCCCCGAAACTCCCCCCGGATGTGCTGCGGGAGACTGTATCCGGTCTTTTCCGGTAAGTTCCGGCACAGCCGCGGAAAGAAAACGAGGAGTTCTCGGTCACCCCGGAAGACATTCCGGAGGTGACGCTGGAGAAGGTCGAACAAGCCCGGAATCGGTTGGCAACCGGTAAAGCGCCCGGCCTAGACGGAATTCCCCTAGATGTAGCGAGGCTACTGGCCAAAAGGTGGCCTAAGGTCTTCCAAGACCTTGCCAACAAGCTTCTGAGAGAGAGGAGATTTCCGAGGCTGTGGAAAAGGGCAAGCCTGGTTCTGATCCCCAAACCCGGGAGGAAGACGGGGCCTTCGGCTTACCGGCCCATATGCCTCATTGACGCCATGGGTGAGATCCTGGAGAACGTTATAGTTAAGAGACTAAACGACGAGATTCAGATAAGGCCTTGTCAATGGTGTCCGAGTGGATGGAGTCCCATCACTTGAAACTGGCGCCCGACAAGACGGAGGCGATGTACCTAACAGGCAGAAAGAGGACGACCGGCATTAACCTCGTGATGACGGGCCACCCGATAGAAATCAGAAGAAAGGTAAATTACCTTGGGGTCATGCTAGACACTGGACTGACCGGATCGGCACACGTTAAGTACGTGGCCGAAAAGGCCCAAAGGGTCTCCCTGAACCTGGCGCGGATCATGCCTAGGGTATGGGGTGGCTGAGGTGAAAGGAAGGCTCCTGGCCTCGGTGGCCGAATCAATGGCGCTATACGCAGCCCCCGTCTGGGGGACATGGCAATGCGGACGGCGAAAAATAGGGGGGCACTAAGGTCGACCCAACGAACGCTGGCAATCAGGGTAAGCCGGGCGTATAGAACAGTCTCGACCGAAGCTCTCCTGGTCCTAGCCAAACCTCCTAGTGGCTGAACGAAGTAAAATGTATCTAGACGACGGTCTGGATCTCACCAGGGCCAGGAGTGCCACCACATTGGCCTGGCATGAGGAATGGGCGCAAAAACGAGTGTCGACACCCGCGCGTTATGCAGATCGGGTGAGACGGACAATGTCGAGCACATAGTTCTGCGGTATCTGGCTCTCCGAGAGGTCAAGACGCGGGTGCGACCACCGTAAAGAAAACCCGATGAAGGAAGTTGTAGCACACATGCTGACATCGTCGAAGATGTGGAGGGAGCCTAGTGCCCTCTTTGAGGCTATCCTGTTCATAAAGGCGGTCAAGAAAATTACCAGGAAAGCTCGTTTTAACTGTATCCAGTCTAGAAAAAGCGTCTGTAGGCAAATGGGAAAGAGTGGGGAATAGCAAAAGTGAACCAGCCTTGGAATTAGGCAGAGAAAGCCAGAGGCGCTCCAGGCGACGCATCTCTAGGTGTTGGAGTTGTGGAAGTTGTTTACGATCTGGCGGACGCGTTTGAGCTTCATCAAGGCAGACAGGAGGCACCGGATGGGAGTAGAATGTAGAAGTTGGTGCAACACCCGCTTCCATGGATTTAAAGCAGTGCCCACGCAGCTATCGATCTCTTTGTGCAGGTTTGCGAGCCCCAGAATTGATACTGGGGCTGGGGTGGCGCATGTCAGGATTCCCGTAATTTCTTACAGTAGTGCTAAACGGTTTCAGAAGAAAAGGCCGTAAATAAATCACAACAGCCTGCGTAAAACTCTAACCGAGCTCACTTGTCGCAAGACGCATAGCATCGGCTACGTGAGAAAAGTATCGTCACACGGAATTTAAAATAATCAAAAACATAGAACTTGGAGTCACATTCATTCAAGTGATATGCAATTCACATCATAACATCTATTTAGAATAGAAAAAGCCGTTATTTACTACATAAAGTGTGGGAAGAAGCTGGAGTGCAGGTAAGTTCGCGAAGCAGCCTTGTTGTGCAATTTTCTGGCTACACGCCAGACGTGTATTGATTACAGCAATTTCTTACATAGTTTATAAAGTGTGTTGCAAAAAATTAGCAACTCATGTGTTTTGGTGGTAATTTCGGCTTCGTTTATTTGAATGGCTTGAAATTTAAGCGCATGATGTACATGACGAAACACGAGTATGGTGTTAATTTCGTTGCAATCTCACAATCGGTTCATACGAAAAATAAAAAAGTGTGAAAAAACAGCTCTTGTTTGTAGAGGATAGTCGATACTACAGCTGATATTCGATCCCGGGGATCAAATGTCAAGAATATTGTCTAGCTAAATCAATCGTTCTATAGCTGCAAAATATTCTACAGCTTAGTCATTGTTCCAAACTAACGGCGAAGCGTATGTTTAAACCATGGGTCGTACAAAGGATCTCTCGGATAACGAAAAGACAAGAATTGAGGCATATGCTGAGCTCGGTCATACAGTAACTGCTAAAGCAACCAGATTAGGACGGCATAAGAGCACCATCAGCAGGTTCTTACACCCTGGAGTAAACCAAAGGTGCAGATCTAACAGTGGGCGTAAGCCAGTTTTGACTATTCGAGATCGGCGAAGGATCATACAGTTGGCTACTCATGACCAAATGTCTTCTTCCAGGATCAGGACTACTTTGGGGGTGCCAGTGCACCGATCTACAGTGTACCGAGTGTTAAGTTCTGACAAAAACGTGCGATACGCGAAAAGGAAGCTTATGCCGCGACTGCAACCGAAGCACATTGTCGCACGGCGTGAATTTTCGCATAGATACCAAACTTGGGATAACGAGTGGAAAAACATCGTCTTCTCGGATGAAAAGAAATTTAATCTCGATGGCCCTGACGGCCGTCAGTACTATTGGCACGACTTACGGAAGGAACCTAAATGGTTCTCGAAACGTGTGGCCGGTGGTGGTTCTGTGAAATATTAGGGCGCGTTTGGATATAATGGGAAGTCCGATCTAGTCTCGATTGTGGGCCGAAACAATTCCGACAAGTGCCAGCGTATCGTCGGTTCCCAGTTAGAAGCCCATTTCAGAAGAATTGGGGGACCTGACGCAGTTTTTCAACAAGACAGCGCCACGTTTCATACCTCGGCTAGCACGATAGCATTTTTTCAAGAACAAGGAGTGCCACTTTTTGACTGGCCGGCATTGAGTCCAGACCTGAATCCCATCGAAAATCGTTGGGGACATTTGGTGAAGCAGATTTACGCAAATGGTCGACAATATGATAATTTGTCGGACCTCAAAGAAGCTGTCCAGCAAGCATGGACTAATTTTCCACTTTCGTACTTACAACAGCTCATTAACTCCATGAAAGACCAAGTTTACGATTAGATTCAGAAGAAGGAACGAAAACCCCGTTTCTAGAATAAAATATGTAGTTTCAAATGAGTCATACAGCCCTGCTAAGAATCGAATACGCCGTAAGGCGTTATTGTTGCTAATATTTTGCAACACTGTTTTTTCACACTTTTTTATTTTTTGTATGAACCGATTGTGAGATTGCAACGAAATTACCACCATACTCGTGTTTCGTCATGTACAGCATGCGCTTAAAATTCAAGCCATTCAAATAAACCAAGCCGAAATTATCACCAAAAAACATGAGTTGCTCATTTTTTGCAACACACTTTAGTATAGTCAAAACTCCGTCTGCAGCTTGAAACCCCCTTAGTGGGAGTAAGTGGGCGTCTGTCACGGTTAATTTTTTTTGACGTTGTAAACTTAACAAATCTCTGACTGCCTGTGGTGTGGAGGAACGTGTGCTCTATTATACTGGGAATACCTTTACTGCGCACATCGTCCAGCAGTGCGCACAGCTCTAGACTGTCTTCATTGAGAGGTAGGTGACGTCTGGCGACTGCACTTTAAGGTTATTTCAAGGCTGATGTATGTCTCGGCAGAGTATGAGGTCATCTGAGTCAGGCAAACTTAAATTTGCTTAAAAGGCGTTTTACAATTTAGACGAGGCCAGTACTTTTTTTGTCAATCTGGGAAATGACTCGCGTTGTGTAGTTAAAATTACGCCGTGCACCGGAATGGGAAAAGCTAAACGAGTCTGATGAAAAGTTAGAGACCTGGATATTTTCTGTGCCTCTGACCTGTGGTCTGATCTTGCATGTTCAAATTGCCACGTCTATAGCAGATTGTTGCGAAAGTGCACAGAGTGCATCCGTCGGCTGTGCTCTTTAGAGTCTATGACGCATCATACGTCTACCTGCCTGACCCTTACGAAGAGATCTCTGCACTGCCTCTCTCAAATGACATGAATCAAATAAAGGGTTACCCAAGGGGTGACATCTTCGGGGTATCTCCCCTAAGTTAGCTTTCCTAAAATTTAGTGATTAAAGGATTCTGTCTAAAATTCGAGAGCTTCCGTTATGTATTGATTGAAAACGTATCTTATTGAGCAATTTAAAGGGTTACACAAAGAGTGGCATTCTCACGGTATTTCCCCTAATTCAGGCTTATTTAAATATCAGCCCTGCAAATGTGTTTACTTATCCTTTAAAGCTTGCTGCACTTGAGAGATGATAGTGTGCACACACACACCAAGCACTGCTTGCAGTGCATCGTTTTGAGCATTCTGGAAACTTTGCAAGACTGCCATGTACGCACCACCGCAGACTGCAACGCAATACCTTAGCATATGCTCTTTAAAAGCTTGAAGGTATGAACTAATAGAAAAAAGGAAGATTAGCGACACGTCTTCTTGACAAGCGTCAATTGCCGTTCGACCTTTTAAAGCAATTCGATCTGTTAGAAGCGACTGTCTTAGGTCTCCTCTGAAGAGAAATCCCAAAAACGGTTGCGGATCTGATCACTTCTAGCGAACCATATATCACAATTTTGCGTTCCTGTGCGGGAATGTGTAGGTGCACTAAATGCAACTGTTTTTATTTCAGGCACATTAGTATTTAGACCAAGCAATGAGGGTGTCGCCGATATTCTATACAGGGTCACATTCATACCCGCGCGCCTAACACGCCGGTCACTGCTGATAAGTAGCATTGGCTCAGCAGCTGATCGAACTGGTGCCGCTGCTGGACAATGCGGCTGCAGGGTACGACGCGACGTTTCTAAGAGGCTTCAAAGAATGCCTCCTGCACGGTCGGTTCCGGCAGCTGTATTGGCACTAAGTGCCCCCTCACTCTCCAAATTCCGGGTTCCTCCTCCACTTTGACAGGCTCGGCATGGCACTACTACGCTTATCTCGACTGTGTGTGCAAGGCGGTTTCGACGCAGGTTCTCTGCGCGAATCCTCCAGTATCGCGTGTCGTCATGTGCTAGCCTAGACCGTGTGTTTGGTTTTGCCCACAATCCCCGAAAAGCGGAGCATGCATGTATCGGTGGTCGATTTTCTAATAAAAAAGAAACATCTAAGTTTGGCAATGTTCTGGCCCTGTAAAATACTTCGTGATGTAAAAGGCGAAGACTCCTGCGGTGCCCAATTGAAGTCGAAAATCAGGGATGAAAATGCGGTTATCGGGGGCCGGATCAGCTTTTTAGTGTGAGATGGCCCATTCCTACGAATTAAGGGTCAAATTGCAAGGTGAGCGTGCTCCTGCTAGAAGATCGCGGAGCAGCTGCCAAGTTAATACGAGTAGCCCTACTGGATCTACCGTATAACCTGCTGGTCGGGGAAAGAAACGATCGATCACTTGACGGGAATCTCTATCTAAGCACGGCTAGAGAGGCCACTGTGGATGCTTGGCAGGATGAGTGAAGCACCTGGACGGCCGACAGGCGAACCCTGCGGACGAAAAAACTGGTTCCGGACCTTCGGCCCTGGTACAGCTGCCGGCATGGAAAACTGTCGTATTAAACCACTTAAGTGTTGACGGGACACGGGCAGTTTCTGGAGTACACGGAAGGTATAAAAAAACCACTGTGTGTCCTGTCCTCGACTCGGGAAAATCCGACGACGTCGAGCACCCGGCGTGCGGCCTTCACAGGGGCGCGCTCTGCCACGTTTGGGGATGTGCAGGGTCTCAGCCTGACGAAACGAATTGCCCATATGATGACAACGCCCGAATGCTAGCTATACGGTGCAATTACTTGGATAGCATTATGGACTTGGAGACGAACCTTGAAATGAAAAGATTTGAATGTTTAAGCGGCGCCTGCAAAGGGGCGGTCGAGGTAAAGAGCCAAGATAGGGCGGGCTAAAGTAGCTGGGCACTCATCGACGCACCTCCTCAGGACGGAAGAGCCTGACGTTTGAAGGGGTTTGCCGAGTCTCATACTAGTCACCGATGACTGCCAGTGACGCAGGCCTGTCACGCATTTTAGTGACCTTAAAAAAGTATGGCTTCCCAGTAAAAGTGTTAGCAGCGTTTCGTACGTCAAGTGGTATGAGCAATACAAAAGAGCCTGCTTTAAAAGACGCCGTCAGCCGTTCGGCCGCGCTGCCAAAAAGATGATTAACGGGCTCCGTGGCAATGGTAATCATGGCAAATGGTAGCAAAACTGACTGTCCGAGAGGACATGCGTGAACCTGATCTTGGCATTAAGTCGTTTCAGCAGAACGTACTGGTATCTCGTTTGTCTCCACTACCACCCAGCTCTCTTGGCCGTCCTTCAAAGAAAATGTCCTCCTACTTACGCGTGTCTTCTTTTTGCTAGAACGAAAGGCCCATCTTTATATTCGATTTAGAGAGATTGGTGGCTGGGATTGTCATATCCCATACTTCCTTATTAACAGTGTGCGCGGGTGCTGCATGAGCCACCTGCGTCGCAGATGTGCGCCCACAGAAGTAGCTTCATCGCTGGTGGGGCAGTCACGATTACATACCAGATGAGAATTCTCCCAAGTTAAGGCTCTAAGAGCCGAAGAGCCCCATTGACATGGAAGGCCAAAAGCCGGCCTCAAAATTCATTCAATCAGCTTCGTCTGTCAGAAGGTCAACAACCCACAAGGGTGTTATCTTCTAAGGAGCCATTGAAATAATCTGGCGCCTTTTGCATGATTGCATCCACCATAGTTTTGCCAACGCACGGAGTTCCGCCAACGTCTCGAGGCGTGCTCCAGGTGCGTGGGCACTTGGGTTTGAATATTCCTAAGGGTGTTTATGGAAATGTGTTTCTGTCTGGCCATAATCCAGGCGGTCAAGCAAGCGGCGAGGCTTGTCTTGGGGGATTCCAAAGCCGTAGGGGGGAGTACTCGAAGAATTGCGCCCCCTTAAAAAAACTTCTAGCGAGCCACATCTCGCCGACCTTACTCAGATAACCATCTGTGTCCTCGACATAAGCGATTCACGCCAGCTGGGCATGACGTAAAGCAAATTTAGCCGTGCCCAGCTGCAATAAACACACAACCACTTTAATGAGAACCTTTTAGATAAAGTTTTTATTCCTCTGCGCGGCTTAGTCATTGCTACCACAAGAAATCGCTGATTTGGTAAGAGGCACAGGTTCACCAATAGTTTTCCATGCCATTCCTGTCTGCTTTTTTAAGCACCGAAGCCAGCGGCCGACACTATTGCTGTGCGCGCTTGTGCCTTTGAGTGAGTAGCAAAAATCGGAGTTCCTGCGCTCCGTAATGTGTGTTACGGTTAGGGAGACGTACTGCAGCGCCTCCGCTGGCCAGTTTCTATTAACAAGAATAATTGCCTTATTGTAAGTGCAAGCTCCCCGCGCGTCGTCCTGTATTCCCCTAAGCCGTAGTCCACCCTCCTCCTGTGCGGCTTCTTCTCACTGGTGGTTGCAAGATCACGGCTTCTATCTTAATTTTTGCTCGAGATCCTCCTAAGTTGACTCTTTTACTATTTTGCCGCTTTGTGAGGCCATCATCTGGCCTTATCCCCTGTGGGTCCAGTAGAGATTCTAAAAAGGTCCTGGAGCCCGAGTTGGGGCCAGAGGCAATAACTCTCGGTCCTTCAGCTATTCGTAAAATTTGCCGGGCATATCTGTGCCTTTGCACGTTGCCGTATATGCACGTTAATACTTGCACGATTTACCGTATGTTGCGCGTTATGCCTAAAGAAAAGGGATAGAAGCAGAGCCAGAAGCTTGGAGAAAATAAAATTAAAGTGGCTTGACTTATACAGCCGAGCCTTAACTGCATTATATAGTCGGAGTAGGCTTAATGATGCATACATTTGCAAAAGACAGTAGCAATTTAACTTCGAAACGATGATCCTAGATCTAGGGGTAACATAGTCAAATTTGCAACTAAATTGATTTATGTGGAGAACACTATAACAAAAAAACAACTGTAGAACACTATAACAGCCAATGCAAGCATTTTTTGAAACCATGTAGGAAGTCAAGTGGAAAGAGCAGTTCAAGCGGCACCAGTAAATAAAAGCCGCTAAAAAACGTTTTCAATATATGCCGCGTCCTCCTTTTTTTGCATTTAGGCAGAAGCAATGGCAAAATTCTGACACAACAACAAAACAGTTTTATGTGAAGGTACATCTACAGTTACTATGTAGGGTTTGATTTTCTTCAAGCAAACGGTTTAGAATTCGAATAGCTCATACCTTGGAAGGGGGACTCTAATAACACATTAACTTCTGCCCCGATAGGTTTATCTAGGACGAGGCCGTCCGAGTCCTAGGTTAAGTGGAGCGACTAGGCCAATTGTTTTTTCTACCCAATGCTAAGTATCTGGCCTAACGATTCCCATTCTTATGTTCACGGTTGCTTAAGTGTCTGTCTACTACTTGGTGTATAGTGTTAGTATATACAAGAACTCGCATCTTCCTCTGCTAACATGACGTTGGCTGTCTCACGGAGCATAATTTCGTCGAGTACATTCATCATAGGCCGCTCTAAAGGACTCATCAAACTTGTCCTTATTAATGCTTTAATTGTAACCGTCGTTTATTTCAACGTGATTCAATTGTATAAAATTATATCAATTACATAAAATTACATCCCCGCTGTACTAGCACGGACAGATGGTAGTATCAGAAAGCATCCTATGTGCGTGTATATATGTATGCATGTGCGTACTTATTAACACCGGCAGGGTAAGTGTGTATATTCAGGGTGTTACATCAGGATGTTTCGACACAACCATTAATCTAGCATTTTTCCTAGTTCTGCTATGGACCGAACCGCCAGACATACTGCGGCATGGTAGCTATCACATTTGCAATCGACGTTTGTCCTGTGGGTCATGGAAGCCCTCCACGTTGTACAGAACGTGATAAAATCCGTGGGTTGTGAAGGATGTAATTAGATGCCGATCCTACACTCCGCTAGCCCTCCACCCAGTGTTCCTTACTGCTACTGTCCAAAAAATCGCTATGTCTACGCCACTAATTTTAGCTTGTCAGTTCTGCATATAAGCGTCAAAAGCGTACGTTTTCTTTAGACTCCACGTTCTGGCAGATGCTCTGTCAGCAGTGGGCCACCTTCCAGCACGTGGACCACCTTATTTCTGCACGCATTCGAGAGCGGAAAACCACCTTTAGAAATAAAAACCTTACCCCATCAATGAAAAGCAATATATATATATATATTCCACCGTTGACAGCTTTCAGAAAGTTGAGCTCATTGAAAGCTCTACTTTCTGATTGTACGAAAATGACCCCATGCGATTGCTATGTTATTTGTCTAAAAACCTGTAGAACTATCTCTCCGGAGCGAGATATCAGAGCAATAATGATGTGATATGCGCTGCACACGGGTACCCTGGGTCACGCTGTACGGTTCAAGCCAGGCCGAGCGCTTAAAGTGCCGACCCCGACAAAAGACGTGGTAAAATGTGGGACCGAGCGTTTGCCGCCAAATAGGTTTATCCCCATACGCGCCCTTGCTCTTTGGCGGTCGAACGTAGGTTTCATCGGCAGAAGTACTAGGACGGCCCCGTACAGCAATGACATTATATCATTCACTCGTCATGGTGCCAGGGCGCTAACCCTCTGATGATGATGGAATACAGAGGAACTTCTACGGATGCGTCTTGTGCCGACACCTCTTCAGGTATTGTAGTGCGCGGCATAGAATCCCGAAATGTCAAACAATTGCCCAGGAGGCATTCAGAATGAGGAGCGCTAAAATCCAAACGCAAATGTGCCATGATCTGCGTGCTCCGTGTTCCATGGTGGCATTCTCGTTCGTCCGTGCCGTTTCTCGATCATGCCTTGGGTCTCGATCGACACTGACTTGCACCCACAAATCTGGCCTGGGCAAAGGGCCTCTCTCTCTCTGCTAGGGAGCTAGAAGCAAACAAATTATTCATTCACCTAAACATTTCTGCACGACGAGCACTATCCATACATCTTCGGCTTTGATTAGAGTCCCCCTACGCCAGTCTGCGCTTTTGGGTCAAATCGGGCGCCGTTTTGAACTAGTAGCCCATAAAGAAGCTCTCTTAAACGACGAAACACCGGTGTTCCTACTCGCCCACGCAATGCACCCGTGCGGGGAAGCTGCATAAAGCGCTTTCGGTGCCAAAAACTTCACACTAGCGACGTAACGACGACGAACAACGGTCTATTGAAACCTAGATTAGAATCGCAGATAATATGCAACAAACTCACCTCATATACCGTTTGTTCAAAAAGTATCGCGGGGGGAAAAATTTTCGCGGGTTACGTATATTCGAATTTCGATTTTTTTGTGGCGTTAGGTTGTTACTCATGTCTCTCACTTATGCCGACAAGCTCGGCCATTTTGAATGTTCACTTAATTGTTGACAGCTGCTTTGCTTGCACGTGTTTTGGATCGTCTTCGATTTTTACCTATTCAAAAAAATGGATCAAAGAACCTGTATCAAATTTTGTGTGAAAAACGAAATTAAGTGCGCGGATGCATTCCGAATGTTGACTGTGGCATACGGAGAAGCTACCTTGGACCGAAGCAACGTTTATCGGTGGTACAAAATGTTCTCAGAAGGCCGAGAAGATGTGAACGACGAAGAGCGTGCCGGACGCCCGAGCACTTCAACAACAGACGAAAAAATTAATGAAGTGGAGAAAATGGTATTGGCCCATCGTCGAATCACCGTTAGAGAAGTTGCTGAGGACCTAAACATATCGATTGGCTCGTGCCATTCGATTTTTATCAATGATTTGGGCATGAGACGGGTCGCCGCGAAATTCGTACCAAAATTGCTCAATTGCGACCAAAAACAGCATCGCATGAACATTGCTAATGAGATGTTGGACTCTGTCCGCGACGACCCAAATTTGCTCCAGAGGGTCATAACTGGTGACGAATCGTGGGTTTATGGTTATGACGTGGAAACCAAAGCTCAATCATCTCAATGGAAGCTGCCGCACGAACCAAGACCGAAAAAAAGCGCGCCAAGTTCGGTCGAATGTGAAAGTTTTGCTGACAGTTTTCTTCGATTGCAGGGGCGTGGTGCATCATGAGTTCTTGCCACAGGGTAGAACGGTCAATAAGGAATATTACCTGCAAGTTATGCGCAATTTGCGCGAAGCAATCCGCCAGAAACGCCCGGATTTGTGGAAGAACAAAAATTGGCTTTTGCACCACGATAACGCCCCTGCTCACACATCGTTGCTTGTGCGCGAGTTTTTGGCCAAAAACAACACACTAATGATGCCGCAGCCACCGTATTCCCCAGATCTGGCCCCCTGTGACTTTTTCTTGTTCCCTAAACTGAAGAGGCCCATGAAAGGACGACGTTACGCTACGCTTGACGAGATAAAGACGGCATCGAAGGAAGAGCTGAACAAGGTTAAAAAAAAAGGTTTTTTGAAGTGCTTCGAAGATTGGAAAACCGTTGGCACAAGTGTATAATATCTCATGGGGATTACTTTAAAGGGGACAAAATAGATATTCATGAATAAATGAATAATTTTTGAAAAAACACAACAGTCGCGATACGTTTTGAACAGCATATGTACATAGAAAATAGCGAAAGATATACGCTTCTACGTGTGGCACGCTAAGCTTCGACGGCCAGCGGCGTCGGCGTCGTCGTCATCGGTGTCTCTGAACTGTTACGGCCGTTGCTGAGAAAGTTCAGCGTCAACGGATGCGTTTTATGGTTATTGCCGCCGCCGCTGCTGCTGCTGATGCTGTGCGAGCTTTTACTACTACTGCTGCTACTACTAACGTGACTACAGCTACAGCACTCGAAACGGTTGCTACTTCCCATGCGTTAGATATAATGTGTTCCGCTCAATAGGCGAAAACTGATCAAACAGAGTAAACGCTTAGTTGCTACTCGTAGATTGATTACGGTCGACTACCGTGACCGACTATGAACTATACATATCTGCGGTCGAACGAAGCAGGCAAGGTTAAAGCGCCGCTACCACACACATCGACGGTGATAGATCTAGATAGACTCCTTAGCAGCAGCAGTAGGACCAATGGCCATGACTTTGCTCGTAACGTAGAAAAGTGAGCATTATGCATATATATATATATATATATATGTGTGTGTATACCATTTAATTGGTCGTTTTATGTCACAAATGTGTGCGGTCGCATAAGTGTAAAAAAATATAAGAATAAAGCTTTGTCAATTTGGGCGAACTTAAGATATGTCTCACGTCACAGTTTTCTGGCCTTGACTTCAGCGTTCCCCCAACTCTCGGCTTTCGCTTTACGATAAACACTGGGGCCGTGTTAAAGATGTTCACTCCTTGGAATGAGGGCGCAGTCGTTTTCCGTATGCGCCATGCCTAGAGCGTACTGTAGGCCGTCGTGTGTTAATTGTGCCAATCATGGCGGCAACAACAAGAACATCGACGACGACCACAACATTAACAACAACAACAACAACAACAACAACAAACATCATCATCGACGACTACAACAACAACAATGGGAGCGGTGAAAGTGACGACGCCAACAACAGCAATGCAGCGGGGGGGAGCGGAGAGCGACCCCTAGTGTTGTGGTTCGGCGCGGCCACTTCAGCCTTCCTCATTCCCTCTTGGCTCAGCAGCTCTGCCATACTTTCGTTGCTATTTTGTTGGAGCGTTACAATTCGTTTGCTTCGGCGCTTCTCCGCTGGTACCGTGTAGTCGCCGCCGATGCCGATGCCACTACCGCTACTTCCACTGTCGTCTTCTTATGCGCACTTCCTTTCGGTGTAGCTTATTTATAGCTTTAAGATTTACGCGCCTCGACGACGACGACGACGACGACGGCGATAACAACAGCAACAACGACAACAACAATAGCAGCTATAGCAACAACAATAGCAGCAGCAACATTAGCAACAACAACAACAACCCAACCGTCGCGTCGGCAGCGTCTATACCGCACGCCAACGAAGCCTTGCGTTGAAGATGAAGTGAATGCAACGAACTCAACGAAGAGGGGGCCGGGTAGGCGAGCGCCCCTGTGTCGATGATGGTTTCGGCGGTAAACCACGTCAAGTCAATAGGACAACGATCATCATCACTACGACAACTACGACGACGCCATGAAGGAATGAGCTGCAGGAGGAAATCGTGGGAACAACGGTGGGGGAGTGGAATGGCGGCAGCGCCAGATTTTCGCCGCTACTACCAGTTCTTGTCGCTTATTCGTCTTGTTGCCGTCAGTAGTAGTGGCTGGTAAGTTGGCTGGCTGAATTTCTTGGGGCGACACGATCGGCAAGCCAGAACGGCGTACGTAGCAAGGCAATGTTGGCGGCTAAGGGCGAGAGGTGTAGCTAGCTACCTAACTCTCCGTATCCCCGTTCCTCTTTCTGGGAATAATGTTTTGAATCACTACTAACTAACTGAAGAATGTGTTTATATCTTTCTTACATAACATACCATTTCTTCTTATCCTTGCCGTCGTCGAGTTCCTTCGAGGCGTCACCTTGGCTTCCCGACGATGGTTGTAACGACGTGAGCTCAGCTGATTTTTGGCATGCGTAACGACGGTAAAGTAACCTATCATCGCTTGACCTGTCACTGCAGCCTAAGGCCTTCGGCGGCGACGATGGCAGCGTCCTGATGTGCTCGTGGTATTCATCGGTAGTGGTATATGTGGGTATGGCTTTTTTTATGGTGAGAGGGAAATGTGCGTTTACGCACACCGGGTAGTGTGGGACTCGATGCCGATGCTGTTGGCATAATACCCACTAAAAACCTCTCACCTAAATGGCCTCAGGAAGAGGCGAGGAGCTGGAACCATTCTTTAATATTACTTCAACCCCTCTTATGGGTTATGGCTTTGCTGCTGCAAATACTACAATAACAATTACTACTACTACGAATGCACCGCGGCTCTCTCTTATGTGGCAAGCGCCCCCGTTTTACAAATTTCTGTCTTTCGGTGGGTTTCCTTCTATTACTATTATAACACGGCATGAAGCCTTCTCTTATTCCTTTCTGAAGGGTCGTGCTGACTGCTGACGAGCTGCTAACTCGTTGACGGACTGGCTGGCGACGACGACGGTCAATCCTGCCTGTTCCTTCCGCTCCATCCACGATGCTCGCCGGGCTCATACGGCGTTTCTGCCCTTCGTTTTTCCACTCCCGCCAGCCTCAGTTCCCCGGAAGCCTTCCGCTCCTCGTCGTTTCTTTGCCCCAGCATTGAACACAGATTACCGTTCTTCTCGTGCATCTTTTTGTAACCATTTCTCGCCTGCTATCGGTTTGCCTCCGAGGGTCTCAAGCCTCCAACTTCGGGACCAAAAGCATGTAAGTAACTGCGTTGCGGTGCGTGGGTACGCACGTCGGGCGACGGGCAAGCCTGTTCATCCGCCCGGAACAGGCCAGAACCTGGCGGCAAATTCAATTGGTTCGAATCTCTGCTCATTGTCATTGTTGTCGTTGTCATACGGTGACTCTTGGCAAAGCCGACTCTTGACGTTTCCAAGGCCCGGTGGTGGCCCTTTGCAATGGGTCGCTTGATCGCTTCGTCGCCGGTCGTTCACACTTCATGGCTACCCATCATTGTGCCCCCCATACGGCGACGCCGTCGCCACCGCCACTATTCCCTACTACCCTCATTGATGGAGTGCTACAGCGAGGGGTGCTGGGCGGGGGAACGGGGGGGGGGTATATGTCCGTGGAAGTCATAGCGATGTTGCTGATGCCGCCACTGCCGTTGTCGCCTTTACCACTGCCGCCGCCACCACTGCCAAGCAGACGCTAAATGGTGCGCACAGTGATGACAACGATGGGGGTACGGCGTGAACCCCCGCCGGGGCTGTCGAGCAAGCTGCTTGCCCGACTGCCTGTCTGGCTGGCTAGCTCGACACGAGGCATCCATCCACCGGCCGTAGAGAGACCAAGAACGAAATGAGATGAACAAAAAACCAATTGAGCCCGGCTAAGTCTGTCTGGATAAGTCGACGACGTTATGAAATTGCCGCACACCATCACTTTACTATCTCCGAAATTCTCTCTCTCTCTCCATCTCCCCCCTCTTTTCCTTTTTCGTTCACACATACATAATCTTTCTTAACACTGCTGACAACGATCCGATATATATACATATATATATATATATGTATATATATATATATATATATACAGGGTGTTGCAGGAATATTTGAAGAGCGATATACAGAATTGTAGAGCTCGTTAAAGCCAATGTTTTTTTCAATGGAAAATGGTCTCTGAGAAGTCTTGTTTCGGAGTGAGAGTGAAATTACTACAATTGTGACACTGGTGTTTTTGCCCGACATAGGAGCACGAAATGTGCTGTTGCGAGACAACCAGTCTTCCTAGACAGAAACTAAGCACACCATCGTATTCGTGATCAAATTCTGCTCCATCTGAATGAATATGCAAGGCCGGTCAGAAGGCGCGACATGGTCGCTTAGAAGAGAATTCGCCAAAAATGAAGTTCTTTATTAGCGTTCACGCCAAATACTTCAGAATCATAACCTACAACCACTCACAGCGCTCAAAAACGGACATATTCAGCCAATGCGCATGGCGATCATTTTGGTACCAAACATTAATCAATGCGAGCTGTGGTTGCGGAGTAATTACCATTTTTCGGAGGGCATGTCCAGGTTAAGTGCATGTAAAATGACTGTGTGGCGACGTTCACTACCGCCGACGTGTCGCCGCGACAGCCGCAGCGCGTCATTTTTTATGCACGTAACCTGGGCATGCCCTCCGAAAAATCGTAATTACTCCGCAACCACAGCTCGCATTGACATATGCTTGGTACCAAATGATCGCCATGAATTGCGCATTGGCTGAATTTGTCCGTTTTGAGCGCTGTGGGTGGTTTAGGGTTATGATTCTGAAGTATTTGGCGTGAACGCTAATAAAGAACTGCATTTTTGGCGAATTCTCTTCTAAGGCGACCATGGCGCATCTTCTGACGACCATGCATATTCTCCAGATGGAGCAGAATTTTTATCACAAACACGAAGGTGTGCTTAGCTTCTGCATAGGAAGACAGGTTGTCTCGCAACAGCACATTTTGTGCTCCTATGTCGGGCAAAACACTAGTGTCACAAATTGTAGTCATTTCGCTCTCACTCCGAAACAAGACTTTTCAGAGGCCATATTCCATTGGAAAAAATATTTGCTTTAACGAGCTCTACAATTCTGAATATCGCGCTTCAATATTCCTGCAACACCCTGTATATATATATATATATATATATATATATATATATATATATACGAGTATATATAAGTACACTAAAATGTATTAGATGGTAGAATTAATAAAAAAATATTTTATATATCTATATATATATATATATATAATATTTTGTGTATATGTATGCCAGCCCCCTCCCCTTTTGTGAGAGTCCGATATGGAAGGAGGGGATACTAAGTTTTCAATCTATTTAACGTAAAAAGTTTGACAGTATGTCTGTTTTCTCTACTAAACTACTTGTTCACGTGTGATGCATTGATTTTGTTGGTCTAAAGTCAAAACTTCTTGTCTAGTCGTTTAAGTTATCAAACGTCTAGGAGCGTTTTCTTTTTGATAAATAACTGCGAAGAGCAAACTATGGTAAGCGGTTCATTTGCAATAGTTTAGGTATTATCTACTGAAGCAAAAATCACAATTTTCTACTTTATAATTCTGAATAATTGCATATAATTAGCAAAGCCGCTAATCCTGATTTTGACCACATCCAAAAATTGATATTAATGTAGTCTTGCTATTTTTTGTTTATTAGTGCAATAGTGGCTACTAGGATGAACACTCATGTTAGATGCAGGTTTACAGCTTGCCACAAATTTTTTTGAGCAATGTTAATGCACGAGCAATATTGGTTGTATACAAGTCTGTGTAAACCGCTTTAGTTCATATTTTTTTAGCATCTCACATTACTCTGCTATCATTTAGTTTCGAGTTGTACACATGTAAGTAAACAAGTAACTAAGGTTGTTGCTACCGTTAGTCCATGACGATGCCGGTTTTCTTAGCATAGACTTAGTTTTTTAAGTCCGCGTGAAAATCCTTGTTGTTAAGCCTATACGATTCAGACAAGCCCCACATGGCAGACATCCTCACAACGCGTTAACATGGTGCGTTGACGCAATTGGATTTTCTCGCATTCTGGGTTCGACAGCGGTAAAACCCATGCCGTTTTGTCCGCATTTGCTGTTTTCCGTATTGTTAAAAATCACATGCATGGTAAAGTTTTGTTATTTTCCTCCAATTGAAGGAATAATCGAATGCAATCACTACTATATAACGAACTGTAATGCTAACACAAAGCTAAATACAAATGCTTCCAGAGTATTTATTAGAGTTTGAGACCACATTAATAAATTTGAGTTGTGCATTCGTGCAACGTGTGCATTATGAGAAAATCCTGGCCTGTAGCTAGCAGAAAATGGTTAGACCTGATCTGAACGGCATGGAGCGATGCAGTGTCTCTAGTTCAAGAATGTCCGCTCGTTGAACATTCCCCGATAGGAAAATCT
>QVRM01003967.1:0-47322 GCA_003439945.1 Dermanyssus gallinae
TGCGACCAATTATCATATACGGATTACATTATACGCTTGTATCAATCGCGGATGTTGGCCCACTTCTTGAAGACGACGGGACCGGGCATATTAAACTTACGGCCAATCTCCGACCAGCGATTAATGCGCATTCGCTGGTTCGTGTAGAGCGGGAGGAATTTGTCGTACAAGATTGGCGTTTCCTTTATTACATTTACAATTATGTTTATTTCACTCAAATTGAGTATAATATACATTTCAAAAATGTTTCTTTATGAAGCTCTATCTTCTTTACGCTTCCGACGAGAGAAATAGTGCAACGATTTTCGGTCCAGCGCTGTGCATTCCACTGCATGGTACTTGGCACACCTCTGCAGGCAGAACCGGCAGGTGCACAACTCGTACTCCTCGTGAAAGGTTGCGTTTGAACATACCAGGTAGTGATAACCATGCACTATGTACCTAGTGTATGCGTGGCGATTTTCACATGCAGGACCAGATCAAAGGTGCAAGGCATTGAAAACGTCCAAACCACCGACCTCCCGTCTAGCCTGTTCGACTTTAGCTTCCCACTCCGAAATAAAAACATTCGTAAGGTACCGTTACGCGGCATCTTCAGCCTTAGTCGGATTGTTTCAGCAGCCGGTGGGCAGCCTGATATGAGATACACAAAGCGGCTCCTTGCTCGGATAGGCAAGCAGAGCACTCGCTTCATGTATAATGAAAAACACCTTTCAAGCTGGTTAAAATTCGCCAGCGTGAGGTGGTTCCACACCCTGTCAAGACTGTACATCAGCCCCGGAACAATCTTAAGCATGAAGAGCCTCACTGCTGAGAGAACGGACAGTCTTCGGACATTGCATACGCCTTCCCCGTAAAGAGAGACAAGTGCCTTCCGTACTCTTTCGTTTACATGCACTGTGAACGTCGTTCCCGTATAATGAACCCGAAAGCCAAGATACTGGAAAGAGTTAACAAACTCCAATGGTTGGCCGCAGCAACGTATAACGTCTCTGGCAGCCAATCGACCTCCACGCCTGAATTTCATGGCTTTGGTCTTCCTAGTGTTTATCTCAAGTCCCTTCGAGACAAGGAACGCCTCTATCATAGAGGTAATGCGCTTGATGGCACCTAAATCGCGATGAGCCACCACGATATCATCTGCATACGTTACCACTACGGCTTCTTAGTACTCCTGTCGGACGTAACCGACGAGGTCAGCAAGGAGAAGTGTAAACGAGACGCAGCTTAGCGGGTTTCCTTGCGGAGTTCCCACATTTTGCTTAATCTCTAATACACCCTGCTCACCGTCTACCAACAATTCAATTCAATTCAAGTGCTCCCTTATTATATTCAAAGGGTTGACAATTATGTACATAGTTATTTACAAAAGTCCTGTATTCAATATATACATTGTGCAATCATAGAAGTATAGAGAACAATTTACTAGATAATAGGATGAAATAGTACCATTGCGTAACATATGCGGTAGTACAGAATAAGAATATATGACTAGTTCATGGTTCTCAACATTCTCGCCAAACGCCACGAAAACATATTATTATTTATTACAAACTTGTCCATCAAGTTTGTAAGCGTGGTCTTCCTTCAGACACACAACGGCGCATTTAGGGACCGAAATGATCATATCATGTTTGGCACACCAATCGGAGATGAAGTCAATTGTTCAATTCAATTCAATTCAGACGTGGTTTATTTACGGAACTGCATACATTCACATGCTTAAGTTCTCGTTAAAAAAATTGGTACAAGGGTTTGGGAATAAAAGGAGAAAAAGAAGAAGATAAAGCAGCAGATAATACCTATATCATATTATTGGCGATACTGACATACAAGGCAAAGGAGCACACTGAGCTATGACTTCATTGACATTATAACTCGAAATGACAGGTGAAAACTAAGAAATTAGATCATCGCCCTCAGTAGATTCCCTTTCTCCGTCATGTATTCCTATTTAAAAGCCATATTTTGACGTCTCGGGTAAAGCAGGTCAGGGACTTCGAGTGACGGATTTCATGCGGGATACTCTCCCACACGACGGGCAGTCTATATACAAGAGATTGGGTACTAGATCTTTTCTGTACCCGAGGTATCACAAAAGTGGTGGCCCGTCGCGAGGTTTTCCGCCGCTGAGGGACTAGAGGGAAGGCAACCTCAACAGGTACTAAACTACGACTGATCTTGAAGCCGAAAGTACCTACTTGAAGACGATACAGCGAATCGATGGATAGGATCTTATAATCACAATATATATATATCTAACAGATTGGCTACGTCTCATCCCAAATATAGCCCTCAGTGCATCGTTCTGCATGACCTGAGCCCGATGCAGAACGTGATCATAACCACTTCCCCACAAGAGAATGCCGTAAGTGAGTACCGGCACAAACAGCGTTTTGTAGATCAATATCAGTCCATCCAACGGAACTCCCACACGACGCAAACGTCGCAAGGCCGATATAACTGCATAACATTTGGGTGTTATATGATCAATATGAGCGCGTCAACTTAAACCATCGTGTAAGATGAGGCCTAAACATTTAGTAGTTGACGAAAACTTCAGACCGAATTCTGAAGAGAGCCGATTAAGATCCGCCCGCAACTTTAGTTGAGGAGAGCGAAACAGAGTGAGACTAGTCTTGCTAGCATTAACAACGAGGCCGAAATAATTAAAGATTTTGATTACCTCCTTCATTTGAGATAGTGAGCGCGGTATGTCGAGGGCTGGAGAGTCAACCCTAAATAAAAGAGAAGTATCATCGGCAAAAGCTAGCGGTTTACCAATGCTCTGTTTTTCAATATTAAGCAGAATGAAATTAATGAGAATCAAAAAAAAAGAAACGGTCCTAGCACCGATCCTTGTGGAGTTCCAATATTAACAGATCTCCACGAGGAAACCACTTGCCCTATACGAACGGACTGCAATCTAGAGGATAGAAATGAATTAAACCACTCTACTGTACCTGCAGAACACCCAAGGTTTTGCAAGATTTGAAGAATGAAAGAATGGCGAACGCAATTGAATGCCGCAGTGACATCGGGAAAAACGCCTAGACAGGCTTTCGTCGATTCAACTGAGTCGGTTACAAAGTGCCAGAGATGCGCGAGTGCCAGGCCCGTGGACCGACCGTGACGAAATCCAAATTGATTAGGCGAAAGAAAGCTGCAGGACTCGAGGAAGTGTTCCAGCTGCAAGAGAGCAAGCTTCTCGAATAGCTTTGAAATGCAGTCAACCAAGCTGTTAGGTCGGTAGCTTTTAAGCTCCGCAACGTCGCCTTTCTTTTTAAAAATAGGTGTAACAAAAGAAGCCTTAAGGGCATGTTGGAAACACTCCAGATGCGAGTGAAAGGTTCGCTATGTGCGTAAGAGGACCAGCAATGTATGGAGTACCAAGTTTTAGAAGTTGAGCCGGAAGCCCCGTTGCACCACAGCTCCAGCTCCGTTTCTGCTTAAGTAATATCGAGGTCACCTCAATTACTGTTACAGCGCGAAAACTGAAGGTAGCGTCATTACAGGACCAAAGGTTCATTAATCGCGGTCTAAAATCGTCCTCAGGACTCAATGAAGAGACCGTCTCCAAACCCACCGACACGAAGTAGCGGTTGAATTCGTCGGCTATTAAACAGGATCTGTGGAAGTTTCTCCTGAAGAGGTGACAAGAGCAGTAGGCAACTCGGCCGAGCCTTTATGTTTACCACAGGACCTGTTGATGAACTGCCAGAGACGGCGGGAATCACCACGTAAGGTATCAAACCGCTCCTTATAGAACGCTGAACGAGCAATACAGCGGTTTTGTACCTTTTCTGGCTCACCAGATAAGCATGTTTACTTTCTGGGGAATTAATCTTTTTGTGCCTAATGTACATTTTGTTGGCATGCTTTCTTAGGCGACGCAGTCCTGGCGAGAACACAAACGTGTCACCTTTTGACGCCTTCGTACGCTCTATGAGACGTAAACTGAATGATGTGTTATGAATACCCCGAAGGGTTTGTTGAAAATTCTCGAACGCTAAATTAACATCATTTGAATCATAGACATTGCTCCAGGAAATATCACTTAGGCGATTTAAGAAGGTACTCACACCAGCAGCGTCGTGAACCCGGGTGAAGATGGAAGTGGCGACCTGAAGCGTCGTTGAAGTTTCTCCGCATTTGAGCAGGGAGACGGCAACAGGGAAATGGTCCGAGAATGACAACGTATATAAAACCACTGGTTGAACTTTAGAGAATGTAGAACAGCCCCAAATTGCAATATGATCAATGCAAGTTCCAGAAAGAGGTCTCGTGACACGATCGATGAGATGCATTAGGTCGTTGCTAGTTAAGAAGGATATATAGTTCAACGGCGGGGGACTAGCGAGCAAGTTAACGTTCGAATCACCAAGGAGCAAACACGGAAGTAAAGAGTTAGATGGTAGAATATCATCTAATAGGTTAAGGAGAGTATCCCTATGTAGAGTACTACTCGAGTAAAACCCAATGATAAAACCTTCGAATTCGGACCCTTTCTGAAGATGTATACGAAGAGCTTGAACACACCCATCAAGGCTACTAAGCACTAGCGTGGATACAATCACACAGGTGGTACGGACATAGATTCCGACACCGCCTCCAAGCTTAGGCGTTTTACGATTGGATGTCACTAAGCTGAAGCCGTCAATGGCGAACAGAGAGGCATCGATGTTATTTAGCCAAGTCTCGCTTATCACTGCTACATCTACGGATGACCACTCATCACAGAGTACGCTGCTCAGGTGTTCGTGTTGCCCCGATTTTTTAATCCTTCTGTGCCAGCATTAAGATGAATTGCTGTAAACGAGCTAGTCACGGGGGGAAGGTCGTGCCAGTCCTCGCAACTAGAAATATTAGAATAACTTTGTGGATCAGGGAGTATAAAATCGAGCATTAAAATAGTAAGAGAGTGTCAAATCAGGCTGATAGGATAGTGTAGCCTTAGGTTAAAAATGCTGATAAAAGCGGAGAGATTGCCGCAAAGAATCTACTCAGACTGGCCGCAGCCTTTGGACAAATGGCTTTAAAAAATTTAATAAGAGGTTGAACAATTGCAGGAAGTTGCTTGCTCTTTGCAGGTGCAGTCTTCTTGGGTTTTTGTGGCCCTCTAAGTAGAGATGGCGTCCGTTGATAGGAGTTTGTTGATTTCTTCTTCGATGGCATGGGCTTCTTCGAGGAGATCTCAGAAATTCCAGGCAGATTCACCCGAACTTCGGGACCTGAAGAAGTCTCCACGACTAGGGACCGGACCACAGCTGCATAGGAGGCCTTAGCGGGGCCCGATTGACTAGATGAGATGACTTGAGGCTTATTTAGAGGGCATGAGTCCACTGTGTCCAGGACATTTAATGATTTGGCATCCGGAAGCTCCATATTGACTTGATGTATCAGCCTTCATTCCATAAGAGCTTTCCTTTTTTCAATTTTACAAGCTCGAATAGGACAGGCCGCTGATTGAGACGGATGCGGCCCTTTACAGTTTACACATCGAGGTGCGTTCTTGCAACTAGCCATAATATGACCCGGTAAGCCGCACCGCTTACACAATTGGCTGTTCCGACAGTTGGCGGCCGTGTGCCCAAGTCTAAGGCAATTATAACAGGCAGTGGGGGCTCCGGCGTGAAGGACAACTTTATGCATCTTGAACGCCAAAAATACCTCGGGCGGCGGTACTTTTTTAAACTGCAAGATCACCCGGTCCGTGGGTACCACAATAGTTTCCTCGCCGCGCTTCCTTATGTAAGACTCTCTTTTTGCCATTGTGACACCGACATCCTTAAGAGCAGACGTGATATCGTGCTCTGAAAAACCTTTATCCACGTCAGTAATTCTAGCTCTGTAACAGCCTAGATCATGACTTTTTACTAATACAGGCACGTTGAGCAAGGACGATAGCTGTGTGGCCTTGGAAACCTCCTCAGCAGAACTGAACCATACATGAAAGAAGCCAGATCTTGTTTCTGGCTTGCAAGCCGGAAAAAGTCGGTGCAGATCAGCACAGAGCGCTAATACATTTTCATCGAATGGTTCAGCGACTTGCACTAGATTACCATCAACGACCCGATCAGCCCTGCGTCCGATGACGACTTTGAAGATACCTTTTGGCGGTCTATACTCGGACGATCTAATAGCGCCGATCTGTTTCTTCAGAGTAACCAATCTCTTTGCAGTATTTTTATTCACGGCCGTCATCCAGCCATTTTGTGTTTTATCGATCGACAATTGCGTCTCTTCATCCGCGACGGCCGTCGGAATATCAACTGCGTTAGACTCATTAGAAACCTCGCTATTCGAGCCAGAACCAGTTGGCTTATTAACGCACGGTGCCGTTATATTTCGATCACTCAGGGCTCTCGCGGCGCGGGTAGAGCCCACTCGCCTCTCTTTCTTCTCTATCCTGGACGCAAGAATCACGTTCCTCTTCAGCGTCGCCACTGCTCTCCCAGTCACCATGATTGTTTTCTGTAATATTCCCCTCTCGGCTTCTGTGCCAGAAAGCCCATAAAGTTTAAGATCGTCTGCGTAGAGTTTATACTTAAGTGTTCCGGGTATAACGTTTTTAAGATCTAAGATAAATATAGAGAATGATAATGGGCCTAGACATGACCCCTGAGGCACGCCGGAGGGACACACCCCATACCGACTAAAACTGTTATTTACCCACACACAAAACTTCCGATTCGTAAGATAACTTGATACCCATAAAACAGTGTGCTTGTCTATATTTAAGTCAATTAGTTTATGTACGAGTTAAAAATGATTTACTCTGTCAAATGCTTTAGAAAAATCAAAGTAAATACAATCAAATGTTTTCTTGTTGTTAATATAAATGGCCCAATCTTTGACCATTTCAATTAGTTGTGTTGCTGTAGATTTGCCCTTAGTAAAACCATGTTGCTGTTCATCAAGCACTCCCTCAGACTGCATGCAGTGAAATATATGATTCACAAGTAATTTTTCAAATATTATACACGCTATTGATAATTGTGCCACAGGACTATAGTTATCAATATTTGACCTGGATTCCTTTTTATGAACAGGCGTTTTTACAGATTGCCGGAAAACGTCAGGCACAACACCTTCTTCGTAGGACCTAGCATAAATTAATGAGAGTGGCTCCGTTATAACCTGTGCCACTTTTTTATAAAATATTAGGGGGATACAATCTGGGGCAAGGCTACATTTAGATGGAAGTTTATTGATTTTCTTTAAGATATTATGTTCCGACACAAATAAATACCGACACCTTGATGACGTTGGCGGGGGGAACGTAAGCGCTGGACTCATTGGACCTGCTTCGGCCACGTAGACAGAGGAAAAGAAATCTTTGAAGGCATCGGCTTTGGAGATATCATCTGTGATAACCACATCACCTGTTTTTAGTGCCGTTATATCCTTTTTTCCCTTTAAGCGCTTATTGACATACCTAAAAAACGACTTTGAATCTTTAAAATCGAGATTGGATTCTTCTAATACCCGAAGTCTTCTGCTTGCCTTACTCAGTTTGATCGCATACCGCGGATTCGCGTCAATTTCAATGAGTGATTCGAGACTAGAATTCACGAAGCTTATTGTTATTTTTAGACCTGCCAGTGCGCTTAGGAATAAGTTCCTCAATCACAGCGTGCATCTGATCAACAAAACGATTATACATATCATCTACGGTATCGCAGTTTAGAAAGACATATCTCCATGGCACAAGTGTTAGTTTTTTTATAATTTGGTCGTAACCACCCTTAAAAAAATTATATCCCCCCGCCTCAATAGGAGGGTATTCGGAATCAAATAAGAGGTTAAGAGAAATAGCGTTATGGTCTGAGGGTATTGGGGATTTAAAAACAGATAAATCTTCTATTATAGCTGGATCGGTAAAAAGAACTAAATCAATCAATGTTCCCCTGGGGTCTTCGTTTGGTGTAAAAGTTAAAATTGTTTCATTTGACAGAAGACTGTTTGTATGACTAGATAAATCACTTGAGTTTATACTACAATCTGGCCATTCCGTGTCAATTGAGTCTCTTGTACCCATTTGTGGACGCGTAATTTCAGTCACTTGCTGATATAAACCGTTTGTTATACAAGCATTTGTAAAAGTAGCCTCCATGGTTTGAGAATCTAAAAGGGACACATTTTGCCAGTCAATTCTTGGAAGGTTAAAATCCCCAACAATTGAAATTGGGTTAGTAATTTTACATATATTTTCAAAAGAGTCGCATATTATTTTATGCGACTCTTGCGGTCCGCCAGCGATCCAGCATTCGTTGCATAAAAACATGCCATCCTGACTGAACATTATTTTGTAAACACATCCAGCGCTAATGCTTCAATATCGTCATCCATCTTGACCTCACAAAATTTTAGCGTTTTCCTAGTTAAAATACAAACACCACCTCCTCGGGAGCCCCGATCACACCGGAGTACTGAATACCTATTATCACAGCTTAATTCACTATTTGTAACATGTCTTCCGCCTACACCTAACCATGTTTTAGTTATAAAAATTATATCAGTATTATATAAGGCGGTATATGAATTGAGCAACTGAACACGATCATCCTTTCCAATCGAGCGTGCATTGAAATATAAACATTTTAGAGCGCAGGCAGCCAGGGGGGAGTAGGGGAGGCGGAATTGCTGGATTGAATGGGGCGATTAGTTGTGGTGGTAGAGGGGGAAAGTGGTGCCAATTGTAGACCAGAGGTTCCGGGGCAGGGGCCTGGATGGTTTTTAATGGATGATTGGAAAATGACTTTATTTTCGTTTTTTGTGGAGCCATTGAATTGCCCTGAAAATAAAAATTTTGTTCAGCCATTCTACGACCGTCTTTATATGATGGCTGTACAGGATCCAATTGAACGGCTATATTCAAGTGATTAGATATTTCACGAGAAATATGTTGAGCGACCAAACGAGCGCCATGCATTCCAAAATGCACTCCATCAATATGCATATTATTGGCTGTTTTCTGAATGTAACTAAGATCTTTAAAAACAATGGCACTAATGTTAAATTTACATCTTAATTGTTGGTTAATATACCTGCACTTTTCTTCGTATCCCACTGCAATGGGAATTAAACACACAACAATATGCATTCCTCAAAGAAACTTGCTATTACACTCAGGAGAGAGCCACCCGCTCGTGCTCGTTGGAATGCTTCAACCAGCAGATGGCGAGAGGCTTTGTCAAAGGCTTTGACGCAGTTAATAAAGACTGCATGCAAATGACCTTTGGGTTGTGCCACAGCTCGCTCGATTTCTGACTGGAGAACATGGATTGCATCACGGGTGCCTCAGCCTCTCCTAAAACCGAATTGCTCCGGTGGAAGTGCCTCTTCAGCCACCCGCTCAATCCGTCGAATAACCAACTTACAGAAAATCTTCTTCAATGTGCGTTCTGACGCCACTCCACGATAGAGATTTGGATCCTGCTTGTCATCACCATGCCTACCCTTGAACAGAAGAGAAAGCCTGGCGACATGCCAGACTTTAGGCATCCACCCCCTCTTTATAATTTCGTTAAAGAAATCACAAAGAGTTTCTGCCAAGAGAGGAAGTGACTGGATCCAATGCTCATAGCAGACCTGGTCGGGCCCTGAGCTCTTTCTCTTCAGGAGTGACCGTAGGACCTGACACACCTCCTCCACCTCGAAAGGCAGATTCATGTTGTGCTGCTTCAGTGTAAGCGGATGCTGTACGATTAAAGATACGGCCGCAACGTCACGATTGAATAAAAGATTAGTTAGGTGGTTCTTTACCTGCCCGTCGCTAGGCGGGTTCACCGGCCTACGAGGTCGCACGATGTAAGCTGAAGGCTCTCGTTCTGCACTTTCGAGCAGCCGTCGTTCCTCCCGCCTTGCGTGTTCCTTTTTATGATCATAGCAGAGTCTTATATACGCCTTTCTATGCTCAAAGTAGTTCCTCCTGGCTTGCAATGATGATGGTGCTCTGGCTCTTGCTTGGCGCAGAAGTCCGAGCACTTCACCGTGGGCAAGGTAGCAGGCTCGAGAGTACCACGGGCGTGATCTCTTTTGCCATAAACTTTTCCACTTCACTGCACTTCTCATCATGGAATCGATGTCAGGGCTTACCTCAAGACCGCCCACCGCTCTGTCCAAAAGACATAGATTAATCCGTCTCATTGCAGACCAGCGCGGCGGGTTATGTCGGTCTCGCCAAATACCAGGAACATCGACAACGGCCAACACCGGTTGGTGATTTCGAGCCGCTTCATAAAGAACATCGAAGCTTTCAATTTCACGGCTGACAAAATCGTGAAACAACAGGTCGATGGTGCTGCTTCCAATGTGACTTAAATATGTATAGTCTTCACGCGCGTTAGCACATTTCTAACCAATATTTCCCATCACCTGAAGCAGTACCTCGCCTTTGTCATCGTTGGCCCCACAATCGATTCTGGCATTGAAATCACCGCCGACGATAGTTGGCATGGTCAGATTTAACTCTGAAAGTTTAAAGTTCACCGTCTCAGCAACCTCTGCAGAATCGAATGTGGGTGGGAAATAGAATACAGCGGCGTTTACCCTCCTAGAGGAGAGCACTACGCAGTATTCATCTTTCCTGACGCATTGCATTGGTGGTGAACGTTTATGTAGGTAGATAGATAACCCACCCACAGGTCTTCCCCGACCTCCTGCAGGTAAGACAGCCAGCTGGTGAAACCCCCGCATATCATTGATATGCAGTTCGTCCCGCTGAAATGTCTCCGTAAGGAGTGCAATGTCAACCAATTTAAACATGTCATCACGTGCAAGATCCATTGCCCCCTTAAGTCCATCACAATTCCAGAGAAGCACTCACAGAGGTATGTTTGCCACTACGCTTGCAGTTCTAAAACTGGTCAGTCACTTACGGGGGCTTGGACCACCAGGCGCACTTAAACTCTCCTTAACCATCCTCTCGTAGGGGACGTTCCCAACCCAGTGACGGAACAGGCTTCCCTTCGGCCAGAATTCATTTCTGCAACAGTCATCACGCACCACCACATAGAACACAGCATCACTGCGTATGTAGCTTCCACACCGCTTTCACAGTTATGCCCCTGCCAGCTAGCCACACTTGCAGCCCGAGCTGCAGGTATGTAGGTAAAACATCCCACGCAAATTCCATTAAATTAAGGCAGGTACCCACAGATGTATGCGGGCGTTGCCATGGCGAAGTACGGTGTAATATCAATGGGGAGTTTATACCTCAGTAGAAAAGTCGGCCAATTCAGAACAACTCAGTGTTCAGCGCACTCAAATGGCGCGATTCATTTCGTGATTGCTCGGCAATGCATTATGTTTTTAGCATTACTAGAGTCCATATTAATACGTTCTAATAAAAATGTTTGTTCATACATTTATAAAATAGAATATTGCAATATATTTTTAACAAACTCTACCGTAGCCCATGCGTTACGAACTAATTTTCCAGAAGATAAAATATACAATGGAGTTACCAGTTAAACCACAAGCGAAAGGCTGACCTCTAACTACATGCTAACATTATTCTATACAAACGAATGAACATGCCTCAATAGAAAAAGATCTACGTAAATAGTTCTATCGATTTGTGTAGTCCACCCAAACGGAAGTCATCGCCCATATTGGGGAATGTTTAGAACATTGCAACAGTGCCACTAAGCCTATTCGTTCTATTATAAAACAAATCGCGTACGTGGTCGAGTACATAATCGATCTATTTTTCTCGACGCTGTTGACTTCATGATTTCGCCCAAACGCAGCTACAACACTTTGTCTTTAGAACAAGCTCTTAATTATAATTTACAATAATAAGATTTTGTTTTTATTTAGTGTATTTCGCAAGTAAATATAACTTGTAAAGTATATATATATATATATATATAGGGCAACGATCTCGTTTCTTGAGCCTCCTAAGCGTCCGTTTCACTCGGCGAGGAAATACAAAGACCACTTATGCACCTGAAAAATCTTCGCGTGATTGCGCGCTTCTATGAGCTCAACCGGCAGCGACATTCGCCCCCCGCCTAGTGAAATCCACATGCGGAACAGACCAGGTGGTGGTAGCCGTGCGCAATGTACTTTGTGTACACACGACGACTAACGGATGCTATGCCGTCCGGTAGTTTCCTGGTGAGATGCACATTTGCATGAGTGACCTCTTGCATTGCTTCCGTCACTATGCATTGGCATTTCCATCACACATTGATGTCGGCAGCGCCCCGTTTTGAACGGTGCGTTAGCCGCCTAAGCCGCCGCCGCTGTGAATAAGATAAGACTATCAATGTGATTCGAGGTCAAGACGGTGATGCGGGAGATTGCCCCCCTCTCCCCCGCGCTGCTTCTGCTGCTAACTGTGACCGCATAGACGGCTTCAAAGATCTTCCATCCCTCTCTCTTGCGCTCTCGCCAAATTAACTCGCCGTTGATTGACCAGTGCGAGGGCATCGAATCAACCGGCATCCGGCCAGAAGCCAGAATTTAAGACCGCGCGTTTTCCGATGAGATCACTCGACCTTGCGGTACGACGAAGTACATTTCGTGTCCTCAAGTTCAAATTCTTCTTCTCTTGTTAATCCGATCACTACCGGCATCTTCGTTGGCGCTAGCTTAACGTGGTGCACGTTCTCCAACCGCGTCAGTGGATCACTTTAGTAACGTTTTGGTGAACGGTGTGGCCGTGAACGACCAGGGTACGCAAAATCTACTGGACTCGTTGCGGATCTTCATTGGTCTAGGCGAACAATATAACCAACTGATGGAGAAGGCTGGCGCCAAATTAAGCCACACCAAAGAAGACCATCAAAGAGCAACCAGATACTCAGCCGAGAGCCTCGTCGAACTCGTAAAGGAAACGCCATTCTTGTACGACAAATTCCACCCGCTCTACACGAACCAGCGAATGCGCGTCGATCGCTGGTCGGAAATTGGCCGTGAGTTTAATATGCCCGGTCCCGTCGTCTTCAAGAAGTGGGCTAACATCCGCGATCGATACAAGCGTATTCTAAACATAGTACATCAACGGCGAGCAAAGGGCGAGTTCTTCCAGCCGCCGTGGCGGTTCTTCAATTTACTCCATAAGATGCTGCGTCATATATACTTAACACAAGAGGAAAGGCAGTGGCTTGCTCGCTCTGACGGCGCAGTGGTAACGGATCAGCCTTTATCCCCCGCAACAAACTCCGATTTGTCTGTTGGACTCAGCGATGACGACGACAACAACGATACCGGCGACGACAACAACCAAAATGATACCAGTGACGACAATACCGAAGACTGCAATAACGACACTGGTGGCATCACTGAGAACAGCGACAACAACAATGAGGATCCCGTGAAGGAGTTTATGGAGCGAATGAACAGCCGCATTCGCAAGCATGACCGGCCGACACAACTACGGCTTATTAGCGCAATTGACAAGGTGATTCTCGATTTCCAGAAATAACTGAATTCATATTGTATTAATTGCACATGTCGTTTTTGAGATAAAAATAAACATTTTCTACACAGTGAAAACTAAAATATTTAAACTCTTTTTAGATGTGTTATTTTCCTCCGTATTCACTTCGTTTCTAGTACTGTTTAATCAAAGCATTTTATATATATATATATATATATATATATATATATATATATATATATATCACATAAGTGTTTCTTAAGGTCAAATTTATTCGATGCTTTCGAGCTTTCTTCGAAGACTTCAAGAACCCATTTGCTCAAATTGTCGCTACCTCCTTTCCCTTCCAAACAAGTTCCATGGTAGCACCTCCTCTAGGATCAGGAGAGCTTTGGCCGAAACCGTCCGATACACTTTTATATGACGACATGTTTCACTATGCCGTTCCAGTTAACTCGGTATCAAAGCACTTCCCGTCTTCTCTTATTTGTATCCGGTCGCCCACCGTCACAATGAGAACTCCCTTCGTCGTCTTCCGCCTTCTTAAATATAGTGCGTCAGATGGTTGCGGTCGATCCATTCCACAACTTCGTTGAGGCTTCGTTGACTGTGCCTTATAAGCCCGCTTCCGTTTGCGCCATTAGCAACAGGGCCAGGTCATTTGCGTAGACGTAGAATTGCACTCTTCGTAATCTCTCGTCTTCTTAAATCATCCTCGATCAAGAACAGCAACGGTCGTGTGCAGCTCCCGCTAGAATGCAAACTCAGATACTTGCCAACCTTCAAACAAGGCTAATCTCCTATTTTTCCTGGTACCATTATTGACAGAACGGCTTATAGAATTTTTCAGACTTTTGAGATTGCCTCCTTGAGCAAATTGGGTCGTTCATGAAAAGTCGTTCCTTTGCAGTACACTTTTAAGAAGCCCTAGCAGCAACTCCGGTACACCTTGTTTTGCTATTTTATCCTATAGTGGCCGCCGAGGACTAGAGTTGAATATTTTAAAGTCAAAATACACTACAAATAAATATTATACCATTTTTCGACAATACTAGATTGATCTCAGCTCTGAGAAGGGCGCATGTTAATGTGTGTGTAATTACCGTGGTTGAAAACCGTGTTGCTCCTTGTAAAGCTCTCTTTGCCTTTAAAATGGCTGTATAAAATGGCTGATACGAGCTTGTCAACAGAGCTTTTTTTGACAGTTCCTCGCCATAATGTAGGACCGGTGGGGAAACATTCGCCATTTGGCATGATGCTTAACATATCTGTTTTTCACTCGTCGGGATAATGGCATTTCGTGACAAAAAGTTAACAAGGGTTGTCCAGCGGGCGCTCGCGCAAGGCTGTCGTGAATATGTTCATTGCAAATGCCATCCAATCCAAGTGCTTTGCTGTTTGGTTGGTCGTATATTACCTTGAGCGCGTCATCAACGGTGAAATATTTAGATATTTGGTCCCTCTACGCTATGTCTTTTTCTAACCAGACGATGTAATACTTTTACCTCGACTACAGGATTCGTTGAAGATAGATTTGTGCGAAAACTGATTTGCCGTACGCATGTAACCTGATTCTGTTACATGCGTTATGAATACATGCATAATTCTTGGTAATGGATGTGCTCCCAATTTTTTTGTCCGGTTAAGGCCGATTATGACCCACTCTGATTCTCAACATTCTCGCCATGCGCCACGAAAACATGCTGTTGATTCGGTCAGATTATGCAATTGTTTTTAACGATATAGTTTGAGTACTGCGCAGATTGTTGTTGCGAGTTGTAAAAAAGATGGAAAAACTAGAGGATTCGCGCGTACATTTTTTTAAATCTCTATTTTGAAAAACATACCTTGAGCCTGAGAGTCACAAATTCGGAGACAAGGCAGATCCCGCAAACAAGCGCCCAGTATTGCTAACTGCGGTATCGAGCAAAGTACTGGACCACACAATCGCGGATAACATCTACAACAACGGTCATTTGCAAACCCTTATCGCCGACCAGCAGTTTGCCTACAAGCTCGAGCGTTCGACAACTATACACAGGACATACGAGTTCCCGTTAGCCCGGTTTGGAGGATCAGCCCTCGAGCGAAGTACCCCCTATCTTCCCTAATTTTTATCAAATGCCTGCCATCACAATGAAAACTCCTTTTGCCGTCTCCCAGTCTGCTAGATATAGTGCGTCAAACATCTACAACACCGCTCATTCGCAGTGACTTATCACCGACCAGTAGTTTGCCTGCAAGGCGAGACGCTCGACAAATGTTGCTGCGTGATGGAGTACCTGAACGACATTGCACTGCACGTTGACCAAGACATATTGACCGACACAATTTTGTTCGATCTAAATAATGCTTTCAAAAACGTTGATCACAACACGCTTATCGCATTCCTGTCGTCAATGGGAGTTGGACCTTGCCTCTAACTCTGAGTATCCGACATCCTCAAATCACGCACTTTTAGGGTGAAAGTAGGCAACCGCCTGTCGTCTTAGGTGCAAGTGCTTTCAGGGTGTCCACAAGGCACCGTCCTGAGCAGTCTAATGTTCATGCTATATTGACTCAGTAAAGCGTATTTTCACGACGAAAGCACGCTTTAAGATCTATGCTGACGACTCTAAGCTAAACACACCTGTGAGGACCGCAAAAGAATACAAGATTTTTCAAGACGCCGCTACAGACTTTATTGGGTGGAGACAAAAATGAGGTTCATCATATCCCTTTACAAATGTTGCGTTCTCCATCTAGAACAAAAGAACCCCAAATTTTCTCTCACACATCAAGGAAGTGAAACTTGCTGCGAAGACCACAATAACGGATCTCGGAGTGTACATTTCGGAATCCTTTATTTTTGAGTCCATGTAACTGAGATTCTCAAGATGTCGCCCAAGATGATAAACTGGATCTTTCGGTCTTTTGCACTATCAAAATTGCGGCTTTACCTGAAGCTATACAACGGGCTGGTGCGACCAATTATCATATACGGATTACATTATACGCTTGTATCAATCGCGGATGTTGGCCCACTTCTTGAAGACGACGGGACCGGGCATATTAAACTTAAGTCCAATCTCCGACCAGCGATCAACGCGCATTCGCTGGTTCGTGTAGAGCGGGAGGAATTTGTCGTACAAGATTGGCGTTTCCTTTATTACATTTACAATTATGTTTATTTCACTCAAATTGAGTATAATATTCATTTCAAAAATGTTTTTTTATGAAGCTCTATCTTCTTCACACTTCCGACGAGAGAAGTAGTGCAACGATTTTCGGTCCAGCGCTGTGCATTCCACTGCATGGTACTTGGCACACCTCTGTAGGCAGAACCGGCAGGTGCACAACTCGTACTCCTCGTGAAAGGTTGCGTTTGAACATACCAGGTAGTGATAACCATGCACTATGTACCTAGTGTATGCGTGGCGATTGTCACATGCAGGACCAGACCAAAGGTGCAAGGCATTGAAAACGTCTAAACCACCGACCTCCCGTCTAGCCTGTTCGACTTTAGCTTCCACTTCTTGAAGACGACGGGACCGGGCATATTAAACTTAAGTCCAATCTCCGACCAGCGATCAACGCGCATTCGCTGGTTCGTGTAGAGCGGGAGGAATTTGTCGTACAAGATTGGCGTTTCCTTTATTACATTTACAATTATGTTTATTTCACTCAAATTGAGTATAATATTCATTTCAAAAATGTTTTTTATGAAGCTCTATCTTCTTCACACTTCCGACGAGAGAAGTAGTGCAACGATTTTCGGTCCAGCGCTGTGCATTCCACTGCATGGTACTTGGCACACCTCTGTAGGCAGAACCGGCAGGTGCACAACTCGTACTCCTCGTGAAAGGTTGCGTTTGAACATACCAGGTAGTGATAACCATGCACTATGTACCTAGTGTATGCGTGGCGATTGTCACATGCAGGACCAGACCAAAGGTGCAAGGCATTGAAAACGTCTAAACCACCGACCTCCCGTCTAGCCTGTTCGACTTTAGCTTCCCACTCCAAAATAAAACATTCGTAAGGTACTGTACGCGGCATCTTCAGCCTTAGTCGGATTGTTTCAGCAGCCGGTGGGCAGCCTGATATGAGATACACAAAGCGGCTCCTCGCTCGAATAGGCAAGCAGAGCACTCGCTTCATGTATAATGAAAAACACCTTTTAGCTGGTTAAAATTCGCCAGCGTGAGGTGGTTCCACACTCTGTCAAGACTGTACATCAGCCCCGGAACAATCTTAAGCATGAAGAGCCTCACTGCTGAGAGAACGGACAGTCTTAGGACATTGCATACGCCTTCCCCGTAAAGAGAGACAAGTGCCTTCCGTATTCTTTCGTTTACCTGCGCTGTGAACGTCGTTCCCGTATAATGAACCCGAAGGCCAAGATACTGGAAAGAGTTAACAAACTCCAATGGTTGGCCGCAGCAACGTATAACGTCTCTGGCAGCCAATCGACCTCCACGCCTGAATTTCATGGCTTTGGTCTTCCTAGTGTCTATCTCAAGTCCCTTCGAGACATGGAACGCCTCTATCATAGAGGTAATGCGCTTGATGGCACCTAACTCGCGATGAGCGACCACAATATCATCTGCATACATTACCACTACGGCTTCTTAGTACTCCTGCCGGACGTAACCGACGAGGTCAGCAAGGAGAAGTGTAAACGAGACGCAGCTTAGCGGGTTTCCTTGCGGAGTTCCCACATTTTGCTTAATCTCTAATACACCCTGCTCACCGTCTACCAACAATTCAATTCAATTCAAGTGCTCCTTTATTATATTCAAAGGGTTGACACTTATGTACATAGTTATTCACAAAAGTCCTGTATTCAATATATACATTGTGCAATAATAGAAGTATAGAGAACAATTTACTAGATAATAGGATGGAATAGTACCATTGCGTAACATATGCGGTAGTACAGAATAAGAATATATGACTAGTTCATGGTTCTTAACATTCTCGCCAAACGCCACGAAAACATATTATTAATTCGGTCAGAACGTGCAACTACTTTCGACGATATGGTTTGGGTGCTGCGCAGATTGTTTTTGCGAATATTAAAAAAGATGAAAAGCCTATTCGACTGAGAAATTCGTGCGTACATTTTAAAATCTGCTCTCGAGTGTCGTTCCGATATAGGTGGTAAGTAGAGACTGCTACGCTCAACCTTGCATCTCATTGCAACACGTCGAAGAAATTTGGACTGCATTTTTTCAATTGCATCAATATGTTTTTTAAATACGGGCGCCAGACTTCACAGCTGTAGATGAATTTAGGAATTACAAGGTTGATATAAAGGCGGATATAAAACATTGGGCATTTAATAATGAAACAACGAAATATCATATTGCATATAAGACTAGCAGATTGAATAGTCTGCGTGATGTGAATGTTAAAATCAAGCTCCGGTGTAACCGTTACCCCAAGATCACGAATGCTGTTTACCCTGGGTATCTCTTGTCCATCAAGTGTGTAAGCGTGGTCTTCCTTCAGACACACAACGGCGCATTTAGGGACCGAAATTATCATATCATTTTTGGCACACCAATCGGAGATGAAGTCAATTGTTTTCTGTAATATTCCCCTCTCGGCTTCTGTGCCAGAAAGCCCATAAAGTTTAAGATCGTCTGAGTAGAGTTTATACTTAAGTGTTCCGGGTATAACGTTTTTAAGATCTAAGATAAATATACAGAATAATAATGGGCCTAGACATGTCCCCTGAGGCACGCCGGAGGGACACACCCCATACCGACTAAAACTGTTATTTACCCGCACAAAAAATTTCCGATTCGTAAGATAACTTGATACCCATAAAACAGTGTGCTTGTCTATATTTAAGTCAATTAGTTTATGTACGAGTAAAATGATTTACTCTGTCAAATGCTTTAAAAAAATCAAAGTAAATACAATCAAATGTTTTCTTGTTGTTAATATAAATGGCCCAATCTTGGACCATTTCAACTAGTTGTGTTGCTGTAGATTTGCCCTTAGTAAAACCATGTTGCTGTTCATCAAGCACTCCCTCAGACTGCATGCAGTGAAATATATGATCCACAAGTAATTTTTCAAAGTGGAGCCGTAAATATGGTTTTATTTAATTTTGAAGTTACAGTGGAATATGAATATCTAACTACTCTTGGGCTTGTGAGGGGTGCTACCAATCGAGCTTATCCTCGAGGCAGCCCCTCATTGTACCCATAATTGCTGCCGCATTGCCGCGCTGAACCGCCAGAGATAGCCGCTGGAGTAGAAAGTCGAAAGCTCTTTTGTCCCCCGTCGTGAGTTCAATTCGTTTGCCAATCTTCTGTAAAAGTGACCATGCCTCAGGGCCAGGTCCCCCTAGTGTCTCCAATACTAGTGGCACAAAAATGAACTCGTCGGTGAGCTGGGCGTATTTGTTGGTCTTTAGACGTTCAGCCTTGCGTGCTGCGGAGCCAGCGGCTGATGCGCTGGCCTCCATGTTCGAGGGGGCGAGCGTGTCGGTGACTGTAGCATCCCAAATAAGCGCCTTTCCCCTTTCAAAAGGGATAAGGGTGAGACCGTCAGGCCTCTTTCCGTCGCTTCTTAGGAGGCCGGTTGGCTCTCGAATACATGGCAGTAGAGCTGACCTTAAGGCCCCGGGCGGTAATCTTCTTAATCTCGCTGTGACGGCTTTGACGTCCTTCGCTTCTGTTGCAGGATAGCCCGTGGGTTCCCCAAATGTCCACTTGTGCTCCGCACGGACACCGGTGTTCCTCCGTTAGTCTTGTTCCCAACCTCAAGCCGATGCACAGACGAAAACTTTCGTGATCAAGTAAAGTGCCAAGGTTTGAGGAAGGGATGGCTTGGAGCCATTTGCTAGCCCCTTTTTGGACAACCGCCTGTAGTGGGGCTTTGTCTGCCGTGGACAGTGCATCGGACAGTAAACGCTGATATTTCTTGGATACTATGAGATCGTCATAGGACCTCTGCAGGTGTTTGTTTGCCTCTGGGAGTAGGCCTGCTAGGTTCTCGAATCTTGTATCAGCAGCTTTTTTGGCATCCTGGAAAGCCTGCAGGGCTATGGCCGGACTGATCTGCTGGACTGTAGCTTCTGAGGTGTATAATGAAGCAACGTGACAGCTGGCTGCCATTTTTCAAATATTATACACGCTATTGATAATTGTGCCACAGGTCTATAGTTATCAATATTTGACCTGGATCCTTTTTTATGAACAGGCGTTATTACAGATTGTCGAAAAACGTCAGGACCTAGCATAAATTAATAAGAGTGGCTCCGTTATAACCTGTGCCACTTTTTTATAAAATATTGGGGGGATACAATCTGGGGTAAGGCTACATTTAGATGGAAGTTTATTTATTTTCTTTAAGATATTATGTTCCGACACAAATAAATACCGACACCTTGATGACGTTGGCGGGGGGAACGTAAGCGCTGGACTCATTGGACCTGCTTCGGCCACGTAGACAGAGGAAAAGAAATCTTTGAAGGCATCGGCTTTGGAGATATCATCTGTGATAACCACATCACCTGTTTTTAGTGCCGTTATATCCTCTTTTCCCTTTAAGCGCTTATTGACATACCTAAAAAACGACTTTGAATCTTTAAAATCGAGATTGGATTCTTCTAATACCCGAAGTCTTCTGCTTGCCTTACTCAGTTTGATCGCATACCGCGGATTCGCGTTTTTTCAATGAGTGATTCGAGACTAGAGATATACTCACGAAGCTTAGTGTTATTTTTAGATCTGCCAGTGCGCTTAGGAATAAGTTCCTCAATCACAGCGTGCATCTGATCAACAAAACGATTATACATATCATCTACGGTATCACAGTTTAGAAAGACATATCTCCATGGCACAAGTGTTAGTTATTTTATAATTTCGTCGTAACCACCCTTAAACAAATTATATCCCCCCTCCTCAATAGGAGGGTATTCGGAAATCAAATAAGAGGTTAAAAGAAATAGCGTTATGGTCTGAGGGTATTGGGGATTTAAAAACAGATAAATCTTCTATTATAGCTGGATCGGTAAAAAGAACTAAATCAATCAATGTTCCCCTGGGGTCTTCGTTTGGTGTAAAAGTTAAAATTGTTTCATTCGACAGAAGACTGTTTGTATGACTAGATAAATCACTTGAATTTATACTACAATCTGGCCATTCCTTGTCAATTGAGTCTCTTGTACCCATTTGTGAACGCGTAATTTCAGTCACTTGCTGATATAAACCGTTTGTTATACAAGCATTTGTATAAGTAGCCTCCATGGTTTGAGAATCTAAAAGGGACACATTTTGCCAGTTAATTCTTAGAAGGTTAGAATCCCCAACAATTAAAATTGGATTAGTAAAATCATATATATTTTGAAAAGAATCGCATATTCTTTTTATGCGACTCTTGCGCTCCGCCAGCGATCCAGCATTCGTAGCATGAAAACATGCCATCCTGACTGAACATGATTTTGAAAACACATCCAGCGTTAATGCTTCAATATCGTTATCCATCTTGACCTCACAAAATGTTAGCGTTTTCCTAATTAAAATACAAACACCACCTCCTCGGGAGCCCCGATCACACCGGAGTACTGAATACCTATTATCACAGCTTAATTCACTATTTGTAACATGTCTTCCGCCTACACCTAACCATGTTTCAGTTATAAAAATTATATCAGTATTATATAAGGCGGTATATGAATTGAGCAACTGAACACGATCATCCTTTCCAATCGAGCGTGCATTGAAATATAAACATTGTAGAGCGCAGCCAGGGGGGGAAAATAAGAATTTTGTTCAGCCATTCTACGACCGTCTTTATATGATGGCTGTACAGGATCCAATTGGACGCCTATGTTCAAGTGATTAGCTATTTCACGAGAAACATGTTGAGCGGCCAAACGAGCGCCATGCATTCCAAAATGCACTCCATCAATATGCATATTATTGGCTATTTTCTGAATGTAATTAAGATCTTTAAAAACAATGGCACTCATATTAAATTTACATCTTAATTGTTGGTTAATATACCTACACGCTTCTTCGTATCCCACTGCAATGGAAATCGAACACACAACAATATGTATTCCTCAAAGAAACTTGCTATTACACTCAGGAGAGAGCCACCCGCTCGTGCTCGTTGGAATGCTTCAACCAGCAGATGGCGAGGGGCTTTGTCAAAGGCCTTGACGCAGTCAAGAAAGACTGCATACAAATGACCTTTGGGTTGTGCCACAGCTCGCTCGATTTCTGACTGGAGAACATGGATTGCATCACGGGTGCCTCGGCCTCTCCTAAAACCGAATTGCTCCGGTGGAAGTGCCTCTTCAGCCACCCGCTCAATCCGTCGAATAACCAACTTACAGAAAATCTTCTTCAATGTGCGTTCTGACGCCACTCCACGATAGAGATTTGGATCCTGCTTGTCATCACCATGCCTACCCTTGAACAGAAGAGAAAGCCTGGCGACATGCCAGACTTTAGGCATCCGCCCCCTCTTTATAATTGCGTTAAAGAAATCACAAAGAGTTTCTGCCAAGAGAGGAAGTGACTGGATCCAATGCTCATAGCAGACCTGGTCGGGCCCTGAGCTCTTTCTCTTCGGGAGTGACCGTAGGACCTGACACACCTCCTCCACCTCGAAAGGCAGATTCATGTTGTGCTGCTCCAGTGTAAGCGGATGCTGTACCATTAAAGATACGGCCGCAACGTCACGATTGAATAAAATATTAGTTAGGTGGCTCTTTACCTGCCCGTCGCTAGGCGGGTCCACCGGCCTACGAGGTCGCACGATGTAAGCTGAAGGCTCTCGTTCTGCACTTTCGAGCAGCCGTCGTTCCTCCCGCCTTGCGTGTTCCTTTTTATGATCATAGCAGAGTCTTATATACGCCTTTCTATGCACAAAGTAGTTCCGCCTGGCTTGCAGTGATGATGGTGATCTGGCTCTTGCTTGGCGCAGGAGTCCGAGCACAGGTAGCAGGTTCGAGAGTACCACGGGCGTGATCTCTTTTGCCATAAATTTTTCCACTTCACGGCACTTCTCATCATGAAATCGATGTCAGGGCTTACCTCAAGACCGCCCACCGCCCTGTCCAAAAGACATAGATTTCTCCGTCTCATTGCAGACCAGCGCGGCGAGTTATATCGGTCTCGCCAAATACCGGGAACATCGACAACGGCCAACACTGGTTGGTGCTTTCGAGCCGCTTCATAAAGAACATCGAAGCTTTCAATTTTACGGTTGACAAGGTTGTGAAACAACAGGTCGATGGTGCTGCTTCTATTGTGACTTAAATATGTATAGTCTTCACGCGCGTTAGCACATTTCTAACCAATATTTCCCATCACCTGAAGCAGCACCTCGCCTTTATCATCGTTGGCCCCACAATCGATTCTGGCATTGAAATCACCGCCGACGATAGTTGGCATGGTCAGATTTAACTCTGAAAGTCCAAAGCTCACGGTCTCAGCAACCCCTGCAGAATCGAATGTGGGTGGGAAAAATAATACAGCGGCGTTTACCCTCCTAGAGGAGAGCACTACGCAGTATTCATCTTTCCTGACGCATTGCATCGGTGGTAAACGTTTATGTAGGTAGATAGATAATCTACCCACAGGTATTCCCCGACCTCCTGCAGATAAGACAGCCAGCTGGAATGTCTTCGTAAGGAGTGCAATGTCAACCAACTTAAACATGTCATCACGTGCAAGATCCATTGCCCCCTTAAGTCCCTCACAATTCCAGAGAAGCACTCACAGAGGTATGTTTGCCACTACGCTTGCAGTTCTAAAACTGGTCAGTCACTTACGGGGGCTTGGACCACCAGGCGCACTTAAACTCTCCTTAACCATCCTCTTGTGTCGAGTCCGGTGGCGCGGTGGCATGCGTCTGCGCTTCGCGACCGGAGGAGACACATAGGTGCGCGGGTTCGAGCCCCACAGTTGCACATTTGTGTTTATGGGGGTCCGTCTATGAAGCAGTGCGAAAAGCAGTCCCATGGACGTTAAATCTTGGCTGAGAGTCAGCCCCGAAAGGAATTTAAAAAACCATCCTCTCGTAGGGGACGTCCCCAACCCAGTGACGGAACAGGCTTCCCTTCAGAATTCATTTCTGCAACAGTTTGCGTAATCTTCATCACGCACCACCACATAGAACACAGCATCACTACCATGCGTATGTAGCTTCCACACCGCTTTCACAGTTATGCCCCTGCCAGCTAGCCACGCTTGCAGCCCGAGCTGCAGGTATGTAGGTAAAACATCCCATGCAAATTCCATTAAATTAAGGCAGGTACCCACAGATGTATGCGGGCGTTGCCATGGCGAAGTACGGTGTAATATCAATGGGGAGTTTATACCTCAGTAGAAAAGTCGGCCAATTCAGAACAACTCAGTGTTCAGCGCTCTCAAATGGCGCGATTCATTTCGTGATTGCTCGGCAATGCATAAGGTTTTTAGCATTACTAGAGTCCATATTAATACGTTCTAATAAAAATGTTTTTTCATACATTTATAAAATAGAATATTGCAATATATTTTTAACAAACTCTACCGTAGCCCATACGTTACGAAGTAATTTTCCAGAAGATAAAATATACAATGGAATTACCAGTTAAACCACAAGCGAAAGGCTGACCTCTAACTACATGCTAACATTTTTATTTATTTGTATTATACGCAGTACACTTGTATTACAAAATTAGGTCAACCCCAGTAAACCACCGCCTGAGGCAGCCGCCTGAGCACCGCATTTCCACGTTGCACTTCAATGGATATTCTCTGCAGCAGAAATTCTCCTGCCCTTGTTTCATTGTTCTCACTTGCCACTCTTTTCCCAATTTCTCTCAGGAAACTTACTGTAGATTTGCCCATGACCCCCATTGTTTCTATCGCAACTGGCTGTACTATAAAGGTTGCCTCCAACTCGCGATACCTTAAACTTTTTTGCTGCTCCGCTAAATTGGCAACAGCGCCTGCTGATCTCGAGGCTCGATCCCTGTAAGATGGCTTGGCGTTCGGAGGAGATATAGACACAATCAGCTCGTGCAACGTAGTGATTGAGCCCAAGAATGCGGTTTGGGCCAAATCCATTGCACGACGGATTCCCAGACCTTCGGCTGAGGTAGGAAGGGAGGCCTGGTCCAACTTACTCCATCCAAATTCAAATTTAACACCTGTTTCACGCATTGTCGTGACTTCTCGTCAAATTGTTGTAAAATGCCTCTCTGGGCAGACGCGTCCGTGCAACGGAGAATATAAATAAGTCTTGGTGTCGAAAGACTAGTTCGCATTAAGTATAGTGCTGGATGCGCATCCAGGAATCCTGACCTAGAACACCAGAGATCCATAAGCTCGCACTTCCTGTTCAGAGCGAGTTTTGCTGAGGCCATTGTGAGGGGAGCTCCAAGAAGCTCGATGTCTTCATCGGTGCATAGCTTGATGTCAGAAAGTAGGTCCTGCGCCCGGCGCAAGCACTCGTCACGAAAAGATTGTCGGATGATAAAATGAGCAGCTCACACTTTGACGCGTTAAGTTGCAGTCCAGAGGTGACACCAAAATCGATTACCTTTTTCACATCACTAAGCGCGGAATCAAGAGTACCGCCAATCGTTCCATCTTCTAAGAACCATGGCTTAAATTCCGACTCTAAAGCGGAAAGCAGTTGGCAAATTGTCAGGCAGAAGAGAGCCGGGCCACAAGAGTCTCCTTGCGGTACCCCACATTTGGATAGAAATATCTCTTTCCCCCAAAAGAGATTGGATGGACTTCTGCACATCTTATAGACTGCGGGATAGATTGCTGGAAAGTCTGATCTGACAGTGTCGAGAATCGCATCTCTTCTGAGGGAATTAAAAGCATTTTTAAAATCAAGTTTTATCAACACCCTATTTGATTCCGAGTTGATATTTACAAAGGCTCTTGCAGCGTGGACCGCAGCCTCGCAACCTCCGACATTGTCCGAATTTTGTCGACAATCTGCGCCATGAATTTGCAGGTTAGCACTTTACCCGCTAGCCGCCGCAGGGTATTTCCGACTGCTATTGGGCGGAGACCACCGTCCTTTTTTTTAAGGCTATAAGGTTGGCTCCATAGAAATTACTAAGTGCGAACCCTGGTAGGCGGCCATTCACGCCAAGCTTGCAGAAATCCGTCAGAGCAAGGAGGAGAGGGCAGATCTGAGCGCCTTTTCCAATGAGGTCTTTAATTTTATTTGTTTTATTAACAACCAAACTGGGTAAATGTGTTTATGTTACATCAAAATGCTTCGAGACGCCAACAATCTAGCGTTTTGCTAGTTCTGCTATGGACCTAACCGCCGGGCATACCGCGGCGTGGTATCGATCACATTTGCTCCTAGCATTGTTTGCATTGACATTCATCCGGTGGTTCATGAAAGCCCTCCACGTTGCACAGAACGTGATGAAATCCGTGAGCTGCAAAGGCCGTCGTTAGATGTCGATCTATTACACCGCTACCTCGCCATTCAGTGCTCGTCATTGCTGCTGTTCCATAAATACCTATGTCCACCTCACTAATTTTGATTTCCCAGTTTCGCATATAAACTTCAAAGGCGCACGTTTTCTTCAGATTAAATCGTTTTTGTAGTTCTTCCGTCAGCAGAGGGCCACCCTCCAAGACGTGAACAATTCTATTCCTGCATGTATTCGAAAGTGCAAAAACCCTCTTTAAAAAGAAAAACCTCACCCCATTAATTAAACTGCAATTCGCCTACTCCCAACTTATCCCATATTAGTGGAATGCCGCATGTGGCTATGGGTGCTATCTGTATCCCGAAAAGAGCAATTGCTGCATGAACTGAAAGCATATGTGGCCATTTAATTGCCACAGCTGCGATGGTGGCCTTCCTGACCCTCTCCTGGATGTGTAATCAAAAACTGCTACCGCTTGTTGACAAGGTTATGTCCTAGGTATGTAAATTTGTTTACAAATTTAATTTCTGTTCCCCTAACTTGGATCACGTCACCCCTGGCCATACGGCCGCCCCTTCGGAATTTCATAGCTACTGTCTTTCCCCAGTTAACCTTCAAGCCCTTCTCATCTATGAATGTAACTAGTCGATTCATGGCTTGTTTCACCCTGAAAAGGCTGCCGCCAAAGATGACCACATCATCAGCGTACAGTAAGATTCTGGCCCACTCTTGGGTCCAGCCCGCCCTTATCCACTCTGGTAGTCCACCCAAAAGTACGAAAAACAGCAATGGGCTCAGTCCATCGCCCTGTGCGACGCCTGTGGTTTGAGCCATTTCTCCCGCAATACCGACCCCTTTATCAATCTGCACCGTGTTCTGCTTTAACATATTAATAAGTAACCTCAGAACTGCTCCCGGCACTCCCGATTTTGCCAACTCTTCAACTATTTTATCCCTTGGCGCTATGTCAAACGCTGCCTTTAAATCTACAAACACCGCATGTTGGTCAGTTCGGCTGCGACTGTGGGCCTGACACCACGCGGAACTATCGAGAGCATCTTAAGGTTTTGACGCACAGCGGACAGTCGTTGAACAGTGCGAGTGAGGGCAGTTGATGATGAGATCGGCGCCGGAGATCGTACGGTCGTCGCCGAGGTTGATGGCGCCGTGGTGTTGTTCTGCGTCATTGGCGTCGCCCACTGACGAATGTTGTCTATTCGTCATTGGGATCGCGAGTAGAGGACCCCGTATTGACACTAGCTGCTCCTCCGCCAGTGCTCGTCGCCGGTGACGATGCCTGCAGTGACGGCGTCACAACAGAAGTCGTGTCTTGTGGAGCTGCCAGATGAGGTACCTCCGCTATACTCGAATTGAGCGCTGTGCGGAGAGCCAGTTCCAGCTGTCCGCGAAAACCGTCCGAAGCCATGTCTGGGGCGCCGCCAGGGATTATAGACGGCGCCGCTTGAATGGACAAGCTGGGAAGAGCATTCGAAAAAGCTTTTTGAATTGCCATTCCGATTTGCGCAACTATGGCGTCGATTATAATTGGTAGTATCTTCTCGTGACACATTGCACCACCTTTTCAATGCTGTTAGTTTGAAGTACGTCATTGGTAATCTGTTTTTGCTCTTTGATCACCGTGGAAGCAGCGGGCTGGGCCTTGGGAGGCGCCGCAGGTACCTTTACCCCGTTCTGGACCACAGCCAAGAAAGACCGTTTCGAAAATGACGATGATGGTTGAATATCGGCAACAGGTGCGCAGATCTTAACTGGTACGGCATCGGGTTTTTTCTGTATGACTCGTATTGCTGACCTTTTCAGCTGCTCCATACGACGAAACCGGTGCGGGCAACTGCCGTAAGTGGCTTCATGGTTTGCTTTACACAAGCAGCATTTTGCCGCTTGGTTGCAATCTTTCCGAATATGGTTCGTGGAACCACAGCGGCGGCAACGAAGAGCCGTCCAGGGGCAGTCCGGCTTGATGTGGTCTAAGCTGTAGCACCGGTAACATTGGTGCGGCTCCCTATAGAGCATTACCCCGTGTGTTTTTAGGGCAGAATGAAATTGATTGGGGTCCCCGCACAGGGCTTGCTTCTGGTGTACAAGGCCGTGTTCTTACCGGTACTATGCTATGGTATCCTTCTCTGGGTGGTGGATATGACGGAATTCTCCGGAGAGTCAGAGTAACTCAGAATGATGCACTTAGAGCAAATTTTTCTAGGAGACGGGGAGATTCGGTCCATGATTTATTTACTCTATATAACCTACTCAAGGTGGAAAACATTTACACGCTGCGGGCTTCTATGCTAGCATATCAAATTTCGCGAGGTATTGTACCAGCGGAGATTGCGTTTCCACAAATTCCTACCACAAATCGGACATCAGCTAGCCGTGCAACAACTTTTGCAGTGCCCTCAGTGTCCTTGAAGACTAGTCAACACTCACTTGCATGCCGCCTGCCCGAAACTTGGACCAGAATTCCTAAAAATATTAGATGCCTCACATCGAAGCACCTCTTTGCTCGCGAAGTAAAAAATGGCTTTTAATTTCACAGTCTGAATCGGGCTGATGATCTAGTTATATCCTATATCGGGGTTATTAGTGCTTTTATAAGGGATCATCTTCCCAAATTAAATTTGGTTTTAATTTTTCAGTGTGTTTTTACCTGATGTCGTGGTGTATTATATAGATGCCGTATGAGTGTATCAATTCACTTGCGCGTATATGTGAGCGCGTGTTGCCTCACCTAATGCTGTACATTGTAACAAACGCTGTATAGACATCCTGGTGATGATGCTTATTGTGACTATGTATTGTGTAATTGTGCTTATTCAAAGCATTCTTTGAAATATTGTTGAGTGTGACTTTTGTCTCAGTGATTGATTTGTTTTGTTACCATTTTTATTTACCGAGAACTTAAGCATTGCAAAATGCAGTTCCGTTGAATAAACCACGTTTAAAACTTGAAAACTTGAAAAATATATATTAAGTAACGATCTCCTTTCTTGAGCCTCCTAAGCGTCCGTTTCACTCGGCGAGGAAATACAAAGACCACTTATGCGTCTGAAAAATCTTTGCGTGATTGCGCGCTTCTATGAGCACAACTTCGGCAGCGACATTCCCCCCCCCCCCCCCCGCCTGGTGAAATCCACATGCGGAACAGACCAGGTGGTGGTAGCCGTGCACAATGTACTTTGCGTACACACGACGAATAGCGGATGCTATGCCGTCCGGTAGTTTCCTGGTGGGATGCACATTTGCATGAGTGACCTCTTGCATTGCTTCCGTCACTATGCATTGGCATTTTCCTCACACATTGATGTCGGCAGCGCCCCGTTTCGAACGGTGCGTAAGCCGCCTAAGCCGCCGCCGCTGTGAATAAGATAAGACTATCAATGTGATTCGGGGTCAAGACGGTGGTGCGGGAGACTGCCTCCCTCTCCCCCGCGCTGCTTCTGCTGCTAACTGAGACCGCATAGCCGGCTTCAAAGATCTTCCGTCCCTCTCTCTTGCGCTCTCGCCAAATTAACTCTCCGTTGATTGACCAGTGCGAGGGCATCGAATCAACTGGCATCCGGCCAGAAGCCAGAATTTAAGACCGCGCGTTTTCCGATGAGATCACTCGACCTTGCAGTACGACGAAGTACATTTCGTGTCCTCAAATTCTTCTTCTCTTGTTCATCCGATCACTACCGGCATCTTCGTTGGCGCTAGCTTAACGTGGTGCAAGTCTTCCAACCGCGTCAATGGATCACTTCGGTAACGTTTTGGTGAACGGTGTGGCCGTGAACGACCAGGGTACGCAAAATCTACTAGACTCGTTGCGGATCTTCATTGGTCTAGGCGAACAATATAACCAACTGATGGAGAAGGCTGGCGCCAAATTAAGCCACACCAAAGAAGACCATCAAAGAGCAACGAGATACTCAGCCGAGAGCCTCGTCGAACTCGTAAAGGAAACGCCATTCTTGTACGACAAATTCCACCCGCTCTACACGAACCAGCGAATGCGCGTCGATCGCTGGTCGGAGATTGGCCGTAAGTTTAATATGCCGGGTCCCGTCGTCTTCAAGAAGTGGGCCAACATCCGCGATCGATACAAGCGTATTCTAAACATCGTACTTCAACGGCGAGCAAAAGGCGAGTTCTTCCAGCCGCCGTGGCGGTTCTTCAACTTGCTGCACAAGATGCTGCGTCATATATACTTAACATCAGAGGAAAGGCAGTGGTTTGCTCGCTCTGACGGCGCAGTGGTAACGGGTCAGCCCTTATCGCCCGCAACGAACTCCGATTTGTCAGTTGGACTCAGCGACGACGACGACGACAACAAAAATGATACCAGTGACGACAATACCGAAGACTGCATTAACGACACTGGTGACATCACTGACAACAGCGACAACAACACTAATAACAAGAGCAACAACAATGAGGATCCCGTGAAAGCGTTTATGGAGCGAATAAACAACCGCATTCGCAACCATGACCGGCCGACGCAACTACGACTCATTAGCGCAATTGACAAGGTGATTCTTGATTTCCAGAAATAACTGAATCCATATGAATTGCACATGTCATTTTTGAGATAAAAAAATAAACATTTTCTACACCGTGAAAACAAAAATATTTGAACTCATTTTAGATGTATTCCGTGTATAACTTCGTTTCCAGCACTGTTTAATCAAAGCGTTTTGCCTTCAGTATTAATCCCTGGTAACTTCTACGTTGCCGCTAATACCCGGGCCTGGCATAGTTTTTAAAACTTCAATGATATGTCACAGATATAATGTTTTACATCGGCTTTCTTAAAGTCGATAGGTGTAGTTAGAAATATATATATATATATATATATATATATGTTTTTTTCTGAGACGGAGAACTCGTGTATTAAAGGACAACTTTAAATCGCGATCCGTCATAGATATATATTGGTTGCCTTGGCCGATCTAGTGACAGCCTTGGCCTTCACTAATGCACCTGTCGAACAGCCCATCGAAGCGGTCCGGATGTTTCTTTATGCCTAGGTAGTGCCTGCGACTCCCCTCGCGTAGTTGATTACGAACAGACCCGGTTCTAGAGCGGCTACCAGACCTGTAATCCGTACATGATAGCTGGTCGCATCAACTCGTTCCAGGTACAGCCGCGGTTTTGATAGTGCAAAGGCCCGAAGAATCCAGTTTGTTAGCCTGGACGACATCTTAAGAATCTCAGTTACATCGTCTCGAAAATAAAGAGATTCCGAGACGTACACTCTGAGATCCTTTATCGTGGTTTTCGTAGCAAATACACTTCTTCGATGTGTGAGAGAACATTTGGGGTTCCTTTGTCCTAGATGGAGAACGCCACATTTGTGAAGGAATATGGTGAACCTAATTTTTGTCTCCACCCAATGAAGTCTGTAAGCGGTGTCTTAAATAATCTTGTGTTCTTTTGCGGTCCTCACGGGTGTATTTGGCTTAGTGTCGTCAACATAGATCTTAAAGCGTTCCTTCGTCGTGAAAATACGCTTTACTGAGTCAATATAGCATGAACATTAGACTGCCAAGGACGGTGTCTTGTGGACGCCCTGAGAGCACTTAAGACGAAAGACAATTGCCTACCTTGTCCCTACGTGCGTGATCTGAGGAGGTCGGATACTCAGAGTCGCAGGCTAGGGCTAACTCCCATTGGCGGCAGGGTTGCGATAAGCATGTTGTGATCAACGTTTTTTTTAAGTATCCTTTGGATCGAGAAAAATTGTGTCGGTCGGTATGTCTCGGTCAACGTGTAGGGCAGTGTCGTTCAGGTACCCCATCACGCAGCAACAGTTGTCGAACGCTCGAGCTTGTAGGCAAACTGCTGGTCGTCGATAAGGGTTTGCAAATTATCGTTGTTGTAGATGTTATCCGCGATTGTGTGCTCCACTACTTTGCTCGATACCGCAGTAGAAATACTGGGCGCTTGTTTGCGGGATCAGCCTTGTCTCCGGATTTGTGACTTAGAGCTATATTAGCTTGTCGGTACAAATCTGGTACAACGCCATCATTCAGGGATCATTTAAAAATTAGCTTAAGCGGTCCTGCCAACTCAATAGCCGCCTTTTTAAAGAAAAGTGCAGGAATTCCTTTAGTAGTCTGCAAATAGACAGGGCTTAAGCCGTTCCGGTTAGCCCGGTATTGAAAATTAGCCGTCAACCTCTCCTATATTCTGTAATGTAGTGCAAGTTCTCCAATCGAGGATAATCAATGAAAAACGTTGGTAACGTTTTGGTGGACAGTGTTACGGCCGTGAATGAGCAGGGCACACAAAGTCTACTGCACTCGTTGCGTGTCTACATTGGTCTAGGCAAACAATATAATGAACTGATGGAGAAGGCTGGCGCTGAATTAACAGAAAAGCCGCCTCGAACTCGCAAATGGCTGCACAAATCTGCACAAATGGCATATGGATGATACCAACTACAACAGTAACAACGCCCATACCAACGACGACAACAACAGCAATAATACCACTAGCAATAATAACAATAATACCATTGGCAATAACAACAGTAATTCCAGCGACAACAACAGTAATACCAGCAACAACAATAACAATACCACTGTAGGTAAACAATATAATCAACTAATGAAGAAGGCTGGCGCCAAAATAACCTGCCCCAAAGAAGATCAGCAATGGGCGACGGGATACTTTGCCGAGAGCCTTCTGGAACTCTAAAAAAAGCGCCATTGTTGCACGACAAATTCCATCCGCTCTTCACGGACCAGCGAATGCGCTCTGATCGCTGGTCGAAGATTGGGCACAACTTTAACATTCCCGGCCCCGTCGTTTACAAGAAGTGGATCAACATCCGTGATCGATATATGCGTCTCTTGAACATCGTACTTCGACAGCTAGCAAAAAACGATTTTTTCCAGCTGGGACCTCGCGCAGACACAACAGAAGCCACTGGAGCTGTGGAACGAGGAATGGCGAAACCCCCGGGGCGACGCCGACGGTCAATGGACTCGCCGACTAATACCGGATCTGCGCCGGTGGCATGACAAGCAGCTAGGGGATCTGTCGTACACCACGACGCAGGTGCTCACAGGACACGGCCAGTTCCAGACATATATGATGCGCATCGGCAAGGCCCCGGTTGACATCTGCGTTCTCTGCATCTCCGGGAACGCGGACGACGTTGAACACACGTTCGTACAGTGCGCGGCCCTTGCGGGAGTACGTGCCTCTGCGACGTCCGAGCTGAGGGGAAAGACTCCGCAGTACGTGGTGTACTTCATAATGAAGAACGAGACGAATTGGACAAAGTGTCGACGTAACCTCGACACCATCATGAGCAAAAAGCTGAACCTGGAGAATCCTTACGACCAGGCCCCTTTGAGGGGCGGTCGAGAGGAGGAGCCAAAGGAGGGAGAAGAGAGGGAACAGCGAGGCCCTCCGGAGGATCTCGACGCATCTCTCCAGGACGGGCAAGCATTGGCTAGGCGCATAGAGCGCTAGGACACGAGACTCCCCTCTCAGGGTTGTCGAAGTAATGCCAATGCAATCCCGGGTCTTGGGGGGTGGGGAGGCTATCGGCTATAGTGAGTGCGAGTCCCACACTGGCTGCTGTTAGCTGCCAGTAGCGCTTGTGCATTATGCATTTCCGAGACCTTAAAAAAACATCAAGAACAGTAACATTAACAACAAGGACTCCGTGAAGGATGGAGAAGATCGGATATAGCAGAATGCGTACACCACCACCGCGACTTCTGCAGTCTTTACGAAAGACGGTATATCGACCGCCCAGCGACAGCTCGGCTAATGAAATTTTATCACTGGATGTCTTAGTGATGCACACTAGGTCAACGCTGCATAGAGAGCAAAATTGATTAATTGCGTTACATGCATAATTCTTGGTAATGGATGTGCTCCCAATGTTTTGTCCGGTTAAGGCCGATTATGACACACTCTGATTCTCAACATTCTCGCCATGCGCCATGAAAACATGCTGTTGATTCGGTCGAATTGTGCTATTGTTTTTAACGATATAGTCTGAGTACTGCGCAGATTGTTGTTGCGAATTGCAAAAAGATGGAAAAACTAGAATATTCGCGCGTACATTTTTTAAAATCTCTATTTTGAAAAACATACCTTGAGCCTGAAGGTCACAAATTCGGAGACAAGGCAGATCCCGCAAACAAGCGCCTAGTATTGCTAACTGCGGTATCGAGCAAAGTACTGGAGCACACAATCGCGGATAACATCTACAACAACGATCATTTGCAAACCCTTATCGTCGACCAGCAGTTTGCCGACAAGCTCGAGCGTTCGACAACTATTGCTTCGTGATGGGGTATCTGAACGACACCGCCCTGCACGTTGACCGAGACATACCGACCGACACAATTTTCCTCGATCTGAAGGATGCTTTAAAAAAAAGGTTAATCACAACACGCTTATCGCAACCCTGCCGCCAATGGGAGTTTGCCCTCGCCTGCGACTCTGAGTATTCGACTTCCTCAGATCACGCACGTAGGGTAAAGGTAGGCAACCGTCTTCCGTCATTCAGGTATCATTGAAATATCGGATTGAGCGGCTCTGCCGGCTCAATATACGCATTTTTAAAGAAAGGCGCAGGAATCCCTTCAGTATTTTACACTATACACAGGACATATGCCGTTCCGGTTTGGAGGATCAGCGAAGTACCTCGAGCGAAGTACCCCCTATCTTCCCTAATTTCTATCAAATGCCTGCCGTCACAATGAAAACTCCTTTTGCCGTCTCCCAGTCTGCTAGATATAGTGCGTCAAACCATGGCCATGGCGAAGTACGGTGTAATATCAATGAGGAGTTTATACCTCAGTAGCAAAGTCGGCCAAATCAGAACAACTCAGTGTTCAGCGCTCTCAAATGGCGCGATTCATTTCGTGATTGCTCGGCAATGCATTAGGTTTTTAGCATTACTAGAGTCCATATTAATACGTTCTAATAAAAATGTTTTTTTTATACATTTATAAAATATAATATTGCAGTATATTTTTAACAAACTCTACCGTAGCCCATATGTTACGAACTAATTTTCCAGACGATAAAATGTACAATGGAATTACCAGTTAAACCACAAGCGAAAGGCTGACCTCTAACTACATGCTAACATTATTCCATACAAACGAATGAACATGCCTCAATAGAAAAAGATCTACGTAAATAGTTCTATCGATTTGTGTAGTCCACCCAAACGGAAGTCATCGCCAATATTGGGGAATGTTTAGAACATTGTAACAGTGCCACTAAGCCTATTCGTTCTATTATAAAACAAATCGCGTACGTGGTCGAGTACATAATCCATCCATTTTTCCCGACGCTGTTGACTTCATGATTTCGCCCCAACGCAGCTACAACATTTTGTCTTTAGAACAAGCTCTTAATCATTTACAATAACAAGATTTCGTTTTTATTTAGTGTATTTCGTAAGTAAATGTATTTGTAAAGTAAGCAATTTTTGCCCCTCGCCTGGTGAAATCCACATGCGGAACAGACCAGGTGGTGGTAGCCGTGCGCAATGTACTTTGTGTACACACGACGACTAGCGGATGCTATGCCGTCCGGTAGTTTCCTGGTGAGATGCACATTTGCATGAGTGACCTCTTGCATTGCTTCCGTCACTATCCATTGGCATTTCCATCACACATTGATGTCGGCAGCGCCCCGTTTCGAACGGTGCGTTAGCCGCCTAAGCCGCCGCCGCTGTGAATAAGATAAGACTATCAATGTGATTCGGGGTCAAGACGGTGGTGCGGGAGATTGCTCCCCTCTCCCCCGCGCTGCTTCTGCTGCTAACTGAGACCGCATAGCCGGATTCAAAGATCTTCCATCCCTCTCTCTTGCGCTCTCGCCAAATTAACTCGCCGTTGATTGACCAGTGCAAGGGCATCGAATCAACCGGCATCCGGCCAGAAACCAGAATTTAAGGCCGCGCGTTTTCTGATGAGATCACTCGGCCTTGCGGTACGACTAAAAACATTTCGTGTCCTCAAGTTCAAATTCTTCTTTTCTTGTTCATCCGATCACTAGTGGCATCTTCGTTGTCGCTAGCTTAACGTGGTGCACGTTCTCCAACCGCGCTCAATGGATCAGTTCGGTAACGTTTTGGTGAACGGTGTGGCCGTGAGCGACCAGGGTGCACAAAACCTACTGGACTCATTGCGGATCTTCATGGGTCTAGGCGAACAATATAACCAACTGATGGAGAAGGCTGGAACCGAATTAACCCACACCAAAGAAGACCATCAAAGAGCAACCAGATACTCAGCCGAGAGCCTCGTCGAACTCGTAAAGGAAACGCCATTCTTGTACGACAAATTCCACCCGCTCTACACGAACCAGCGAATGCGCTCTGATCGCTGGTTGGAGATTGGCCTCAAGCTTAATATGCCCGGTCCCGTCGTCTTCAAGAAGTGGGCCAACATCCGCGACCGATACAAGCGTATTCTAAACATCGTACTTCAACGGCGAGCAAAGGGCGAGTTCTTCCAGCCGCCGTGGCGGTTCTTCAAAACGCTGCACAAGATGCTGCGTCATATATACTTAACGTCAGAGGAAAGGCAGTGGCTTGCTCGCTCTGACGGCGCAGTGGTAACGGGTCAGCCTTTATCGCCCGCAACGAGCTCCGATTTGTCTGTTGAACTCAGCGACGACGACAAAAACAACGATACCGGCGACGACAACAGCAAAAATGATACCAGTGACGACAATACCGAAGACTGCAATAACAACACTGGTGACAACACTAATAACGACAACAATGAGGATCCCGTGAAGGCGTTTATGGAGCGAATAAATAACCGCATTCGCAACCATGACCGGCCGACGCAACTACGGCTTATTAGCGCAATTGACAAGATGATTTTCGATTTCCAAAGATAACTGAATCCGTATGAATTGCACATGTCGGTTGTAAGATAAAAAGAATAAATATTTTCTACACAGTGAAAACTAAAATATTTGAACTCATTTTATATGTGATATGTGAGAGAAATAGGATTTTGGGGTTCCCCTGTCCTAGATGGAGAACGCGACATTTGTGAAAAGATATGGTGAATTCCATTTTCGTCGTTCATCCAATGAAATCTGTAGTGTCGTCTTGAAGAATCTTTCATTCTTATGCGGTCCTAACAGGTGTCTTGGGGTCGTCAGCATAGATCTTAAAGCGTTCTTTCGTCGTGAAAATACGCTTTACTGAGTCAATATAGCATGAACACTAGACTGCTCAGGTACCTTGTGGACATTCTGAGAGCACTTGCACCTAAGACGAAAGGCGATTGCCTACCTTTATCCTAAAAGTGCGTGATCTGAGGATGTCGGATACTCAGAGTTAGAGGCAAGGTCCAACTCTCATTGACGGCAGGATTGCGATAAGCGTGTTTTGATCAACGTTTTCAAAATCATTTTTTTGGATCGAAGAAAATTGCGTCGGTCGGTATGTGCAGGGCTGTGTCGTTCAGGTATTCCATCACGCAGCAACAGTTGTCGAACGAATTGTGCGCTCCAGTACTCGATACCGCAGTTAGCGATACTGGGCGCTTGTTTGCGGGTTCCGTCTTGTATTCAGATTTGTAAACAGACCTTCAGTATTTTGCATTATACACAGAACATATGCCGTTTCGGTTAGCCCGGTTTGGAGGATCAGCCCTCGATCAAAGTACCCCCTATATTCCCCTAATTTCTATCAACTGCCTGTCATCACAATGAAAACTCCTTCTGTCGTCTCCCAGCCTGCTACATATAGTGCGTCAAATAATTTGCTAGCCGGTTACAGTGTTCGAGTGGATAAAGTTTCATCACTTGAAACTGGCGCTTGATAAGACGGAGGCGATATGCCTAACAGGCAGAAGGAAAACGTCGCGTTAACCTCGTGATGGCGAGCCACCTGATAGAAATTAGAAAGAAAGTAAAGTACCTTGGGTCATGCAAACATAGCACTGCGGACAGCAAAAAGTAGGGGTGCACTAGGGTCCACCAAACAAACGCTGGCAATAAGGGTAAGCAGGGCGTATCAAACGGTGTCGGCTAAAGCTCTTCTGGTTTTAGCCAAGATGCTGTCACGGGAATAGACGCAGGTAAGACCCGGAGTGACCACAGGGAGCTAGTTTGATACCGGACCTCAGAGTGCGATATGACTGCCGACATGGGAAACTTGCCTACTGGACGACTCAGGTTCTGACTGGGCACGGCCAGTCTTAGAGCTACATGTTAATGATTAAGAAGGCCATTAGCGACACCAGCGTAGTGTTTGACTCTGGAAAGGCGGATAACGCGGAACATACTGTTCTGCGGTGTGACGCTCACAGGGAAGCGAGATGATGCAGGACCACTCGCTGTAAGAGGTTGAACCATCAGGGAGGTGGTCGACTATATGATGACGTTAGCGGAAGCATGGACGAAGACGACAAACTTGCTCGAGGCCGACAAACTTGTTCTGGCACTAAACACAGCCAAGCGGGAGGCGGGAGAGACCTGAGTGGGTCTCTCGGTCGAGACGAGAGACCGAGAGAGGGGGGGGGGGAGGAGGACGGTCTCTACGCACCCTTAGAGGCCGGCTCACCAAATGACAAAATCCCTCTATCCAACCGCAGGTAAACACGCGGGATGGCAGACAATGATAGAGCTGACTGAAGGAGAAAGGCAGGGACGTTTCTCCCGCGGCTTCGAAGTAATGCCAACGTTATACCGAGCTTGAGTGGGGGGGAGAGGTCTAGTTTGTTTGTGAGTCCCAGATTAGTCACGCAGCTGCTAGAGATGCATGTGCATCATGCATTCCCGAAACCTTTTATAAAAAAAAGTAATGTACTGCAGAGTCAGAGCTTTACATGCGCGCACCGTGTGGGCTGTGGACACACAACGGTGGATCACGCGATCAGTCGAATTGCCCGCCGTGCACCGCCCGATGCCTAAACCTTTAAAGGCGGTAGCACATTGGCAACTGCAACCACGCGTCCGAACAGCACGTTTCATCACCTATCCGGATGTTGCATTCACCTATGGATAGCTGTGGGAACGCCCTGTTTGGAGATGTTGCCCTCTCGCGAGTGATTGAGCTGATAACCCTTGGTATACATTGCTGTTTAGGAAATGTACTGGCGATTCGTGCCACGTACTTGGCGAGGACACTAGCCGAATGCGATTACTGTAACCGGCTAGCGAAGGCGTTCGGGTACATCGTGGTCTTTGTCCTAAGAGCATCACCTTATTCACGCTAGTGGCTGCACGTGCGGTGCGACGGTGTGTTACAGATTTTATTCTTTCACGGTACGCGTTCTGCACCTTTTGTGATCCGTCGGGGTTGAAGCAAAGACATAGACCGAAGCTGGTTTGCAAGGCATTGCTAACAACGCCACAACATGTGGAATGGATGGCCGCAACTACTTGACGCACTATATCTAACAGACCGGGATACGACAAAAGGAGTTTTCATTGCGATGGCAGGCATTTAGATAGAATTTAGGGAAAATAGGAGGTACTTCTATCGAGGGCTGATCCTCGAAACCGGGCTAAGCGGAACGGCATCTGTCTTGTGTATAGTGCAGAATACTGAAGAGATTCCTGCACTTTTCTTTTAAGAGGCGAGCGTTGGCCTCGCAGGGCCGCTCAATCTGATCTACCAACGAGCCTTAAATGCTGGCATTTTAGCGAATTTGTACAGACACGCTATTATAGCTCTGCACCTAGACCAAGACACACCGACACACACGACTTCCTTCGACCTAAAGAATGCTTGTAAAAGCGTTGATCACAACACGCTCATCGCAATCCTGTCATCAATGGGAGTTGGACCTTGCCTCCGACCCTGAGAATCCGACTTCCTTAAATCACGCACTTCGAGTGTGAAGGTAGGTCTTTCGTCTTAAGTGCAAGTGCTCTCAGCATGTCTACAAAGCACCGTCCTTGACAGTCTGATACTCATGCTATAAATAGACTCAGTAAAACGTATTCTTACGACAAAAACGCTTGAATATCTATGCTGACGTCCTCAAGACGCCTGCGAGAACCACAGAAAAATGCAAGTTTCTATAAGATGCCGCTGCAGATTTTATTGGATTGAGACCATGTAACTGAAATTTTAAGACACTCTGGATCCTTCGGGCTCTTGCACTATCAACACCTCGGCTGTACCTGGAGCTATAAAACGGACTGGTGCGTCCAATTATCATGTACGGATTACAGGTCTAGTAGCCGCGCTAGAACCGGACTGTCCGGGTATTTTTGAAAATCTAATTTCGCACAGGGTCGATTGTTATATTTGTCGTCATACATGTCATATCATACATGTCGACTGTTCGTGATCAACTAAACGAGGCAAGTCGCAGGTACTACCAAAACCTGAAAAAACACCCAGACCGCTTCGAGAAGCTGTTCGATAGGTGCAATACTAATAACAGGTCAAGGCTGTCGCTAGATCGGCCAAAGTAGCCGATACCTATTTTTGGCAAATCACTATTTAAAGTTGTGCTTTAATGCACGAATCCTCCGCCCCAGGATATATATATATACACTAGTAGAAATTAAGTTAACAAACAACCATTTATTGTTAGTGAATGTAAAACGATTTGGTTAGGCAGTGATAGAAAAGAAGTGATACACGGAGGAAGAAGAATACTCCTTAAGTAAATTCAAATATTTTAATTTTTACTGTGAAGAAACTTTTTATTTTATTTCATTTCAAGAAGGGCCTGCACGATCAATACGGATTCATTTCATTCTTGAAATCGAGAATGACCTTGTCAATTGCCTTAATGAGTCGCAGTTGCATTGGACGGTCAAGATCACGAATGCGGCTGTTTACTCGCTCCATAAAATCCTTCACGGGATCCTCATTCTTGTTGTCGCTCTTGTCATTGATGTTACCAGTATCGTCATTACAGTCGTTGGTATTGTTGCTGTCATCACTGGTATCATGTTTGTTGTTATCGTCGCGGGTATCGCTGCCTTTGTCTTCGTCGCTGAGTCCAACAGACGATTCGGAGTTTGTTGTAGGCGATAGAGGCTGATCCGGTTCTATTGCGTCGCCAGAAGAAGTAAGCCACTTCCTTTGCGCTAGTGTTAAGTATTGATTACTCAGCATCTTGTGTAGCATATTGAAATACTGCCACGGAGGCCGGAAGAACTCGCCCTTTGCTCGCCGTTGAAGGACGACGTTCAAAAGACGCTTGTACCGATCACGGATGTTGGCCCACTTCTTGAAGACCACGGGCATGTCGAACTTCTGCCCAATCTCCGACCAGCGATCAGAACGCATTCGCTGGTTCGTGTAGAGCGGATGGAATTTATTGTTCAAAAACGGCGTTTGTTTTACGAGTTTGACAAGGCTCTCGGCTGAATATCTCGTCGCTCTTTGATGATCTTCTTTGGTGTGGGTTGATTCAGCGCAAGCCTTTCCATCAGTTGGTTATACTGTTCGCCTATACCAATGAAGATCCGCGACGAGTCCAGTAGGTTTTGTGCACCCTGGTCGTTTACGGACACATTGTTCACCAAGACGTTACCGAAGTGATCCATTGAGCGAGGTTAGAGAATTTGCACCACGTTAAGCTAGCGCCAACGAAGATGCCAGTACTGATGGGATAAACAAGAGAAGAAGGATTTGAACTCGAGGACACGAAATTTACTTTGTCGTACCGCAAGAACGAGTGATCTCATCAGAAAACGCGTGGCCTTAAATTCTGGCTTCTGGCCGGATGCCGGTTGATTTGATGCCCTCGCAGTGGCCAATCAGCGACGAGTTCATTTGGAGACAGCGCAAGAGAGAGGGGAAGAGGATCTCTGAATCCGAATGTGCGGTCTTAGTTAGCAGCAGCGGGGGAGGGCGACAATCTCCCGCACCACCGTCTTGACCCCGAGTTACATTGATAGGTGTATCCTATTTACAGCGACGGTGGCAATCTCAAAGGTCTGAAAATTTCTATAAGCTGTTCTGTCAATAATGGTACCAGGAAAAAATAGGAGATTAGCCTTGTTTGAAGGTTGGCAAGTATCTGAGTTTGCATTCTAGCGGGAGCTGCGCACGACCGTTGCTGTTCTTGATTGAAAATGATTTAAGAAGACGAGAGATTACGAAGAGTGTAATTCTACGTCTACGCAAATGACCTGGCCCTGTTGCTAATGGCGCAAACGGAAGCGGGCTTATAAGGCACAGTCAACGAAGCCTCAACGAAGTTGTGGAATGGATCGACCGCAACCATCTGACGCACTATATTTAACAAGGCGGAAGACGACAAAGGGAGTTCTCATTGTGACGGTGGGCGCCGGATACAAATAAGAGAAGACGGGAAGTGCTTTGATACCGAGTTAACTGGAACGGCATAGTAAAACATGTCGTCATATAAAAGTGTATCGGACGGTTTCGGCCAAAGCTCTCCAGATCCTAGAGGAGGTGCTACCATGGAACTTGCTTGGAAGGGAAAGGAGGTAGCGACAATTTGAGGTCGCTGAGGTTTTGGGAAGGGGGGACACCCTGCGAGGGGGAGGGGGGTTTTGTGGGAGTAATGCCACTAGTGCCGGGGGGTGTTAGCCTCGACACCAATAGCATTATGATTTAATTGGTTATCGCTGCTATTGAATGAGACACCGGAGCCGTTTGGTATAGGTGATGGCTCCTGTACGGGGGGGAGGGGGAGTAGAATCGGCTATAATGCTACTACTAGTCGATCGAGAATTAATATTCGGCCGATTATTATTAATATTAGCAGCAATTAGTCGTTGGGAGCTAGTTGGTAAGGGAGCGCCTGAATCGGGAGCGGTGGAGCTATTATTTATGTTGTCATTGTTATTACTAGGTGGGGGGGTGGGAATGAGCGAGTTAACTAAACTAGGAGTGTTGGTGGATTCGTTGCCTACCCGTGTGCTGTGGGAACGCATGTGAGACGAGAGGCCGGCACCGGTCTTGCATCTCCTGTCGCAGATCGGGCAGGCGAGATTCCGGGAGTCCATCCTCTCTTCTTTCTTCGGTGGAAGATGAAGTTAAAATCTTTAAAAATCTCGTTGATGTTAAAAACGCGTGAGCGATGGAGCGTGTCAAGACTGATGGTCTGTCTCGACACGCGCAGTTGACGTTGCTCTTAAGCTGTCAAATGTAAAAAAAAAAAAAGCTTGACCTCACGGCGCCAAACCGTACACTGTCACAATGTGTCAACACAGTGTATGGTTGTCGTGTATGCGTGTATGTAGTAGCACTAATTAGTATATTATATGGTAGGTAGGCTACGCTACCGGGCGGATACTACAAGTAATACAAGTACCAGTGCCGCCCCCCTGATATCTAGTGAGATACAGGTACCACAACAATATATTAATTTTACCAGAATATAATGCACGTGGGACGGGTGTTACAAGATACGATCAGCACAGGCCACCCTTGTTACTACACGCAGGCCGGTCTCTCGTTCGCAGCTGTTAACATATGGTCGGCACGCCACACAGAGCGCTACGTACATATATAAATATATATATGTATGTCACTACTCCGTGCGCGTTGACCGGCGCATATGCACACGCGCTGGCGAACGCGAAGTCTGCCTACGTGCCCTGCACTTTATCTCGCACCTGTATGTGGGGCAGACGTCACCCGAACGTTGGTCCGGGCGGGCGCCTGCACGTTGTCGATGTGCAAGTGCACGTCAACTTCTCCCACAACACTCTCCCTCTTGGATGCCACTCACTGCCACGAGGTCGCGTGGCGACCGAGAGCACTGCACAACACTTAAAACACTGGGTTTCTACCTCGGCAGTATCCGACCGGTTGGTCGGTTCGCCGCCGATGTTGACACACTGTATCGAATGCACGATTCCACAAAACTCGAAATTTTCGACGAATTGTTGGCAGCGGTGTGCTGGTGGGGTTGCACTGGGTCGACACCTTGCTGGCACGATGGTCTGTGCGCTCCCGGTCAATTTTGCCGATATTGTTAGCGAACAACACCGATTGACCGGGAGCGAGCGAAGATGCGACCGTCCGCTGTGGCGGCCGGAGGCAGACTGAAGCACAGTCAACGAAGCCTCAACGAAGTTGTGGGATGGATCGACCGCAACCATCTGACGCACTATATTTAACAAGGCGGAAGACGACGAAGGGAGTTCTCATCGTGACGGTGGCGCCCGGATACAAATAAGAGAAGACGGGAAGTGCTTTGATACCGAGTTAACTGGAACGGCATAGTAAAACATGTCGTCATATAAAAGTGTATCGGACGGTTTCGGCCAAAGCTCTCCTGATCCTAGAGGAGGTGCTACCATGGAACTTGTTTGGAAGGGAAAGGAGGGGTAGCGACAATTTGAGCAAATGGGTGCTTGAAGTCTTCAAGGAGAGCTCGAAAGCATCGAATAAATTTGACCTTAAGAAAGACTTATGTGATATATATATATATATATATATATATATATATATATATATATATATATATATATATATATATATATAATGCTTTGATTAAACAGTGCTGGAAACGAAGTGAATACGGAGGAAAATAACACGTCTAAAAAGAGTTCAAATATTTTAGTTTTCACTGTGTAGAAAACTTTATTTTTATCTCAAAAACGACATGTGCAATTAATACAATATGAATTCAGTTATTTCTGGAAATCGAGAATCACCTTGTCAATTGCGCTAATGAGTTGTAGTTGCGTCGGCCGGTCATAGTTGCGAATGCGGTTGTTTATTCGCTCCATAAACTCCTTCACGGGATCCTCATTGTTGTTGTTATTAGTGTTGTTGTCGCTGTTGTCATTGATGTCACCAGTGTTGTTATTGCAGCCTTCGGTATTGTCGTCACTGGTATCATTTTGGTTGTTGTCGTCGCCGGGATTGTTGTCGTCGTCGTCGCTAAATCCAACAGACAAATCGGAGTTCGTTGCGGGCGATAAGGGCTGACCTGTTACCACTGCGCCGTCAGAGCGAGCAAGCCACTGCCTTTCCTCTGATGTTAAGTATATATGACGCAGCATCTTGTGCAGCAAGTTGAAGAGCCGCCACGGCGGCTGGAAGAACTCGCCCTTTGCTCGCCGTTGAAGTACGATGTTTAGAATACGCTTGTATCGATCGCGGATGTTGGCCCACTTCTTGAAGACGACGGGACCGGGCATATTAAACTCACGGCCAATCTCCGACCAGCGATCGACGCGCATTCGCTGGTTCGTGTAGAGCGGGTGAAATTTGTCGTACAAGAATGGCGTTTCCTTTACGAGTTCGACGAGGCTCTCGGCTGAGTATCTCGTTTGCCTTTTGATGGTGTTCTTTGTTGTGGCTAAATTTGGCGCCAGCCTTCTCCATCAGTTGGTTATATTGTTCGCCTTAGACCAATGAAGATCCGCAACGAGTCCAGTAGGGTTTGTGTACCCTGGTCGTTCACGGCCACACCGTTCACCAAAACGTTACCGAAGTGATCCATTGAGCGCGGTTGGAGAACTGCACCACGTTAAGCTAGCGCCAATGAAGATGCCGGTAGTGATCGGATGAACAAGAGAAGAAGAATTTGAGCTTGAGGACACGAAATGTTCTTCGTCGTACCGCAAGGTCGAGTGATCTCATCGGAAAACGCGCGGTCTTAAATTCTGGCTTCTGGCCGGATGCCGGTTGATTCGATGCCCTGGTCAATCAACGGCGAGTTAATTTGGCGAGAGCGCAAGAGAGAGGGATGGAAGATCTTTGAAGCCGGCTATGCGGTCTCAGTTAGCAGCAGAAGCAGCGCGGGGGAGAGGGGGGCAATCTCCCGCACCACCGTCTTGACCCCGAATCACATTGATAGTCTTATCTTATTCACAGCGGCGGCGGCTTAGGCGGCTAACGCACCGTTCGAAACGGGGCGCTGCCGACATCAATGTGTGATGGAAATGCCAAGGTATAGTGACGGAAGCAATACAAGAGGTCACTCATGCAAATGTGCATCTCACCAGGAATCTACCGGGCGGCATAGCATCCGCTAGTCGTCGTGTGTACACAAAGTACATTGTGCACGGCTACCACCACCTGGTCTGTTCCGCATGTGGATTTCACCAGGCGGGGGGGAGGCGAATGTCGCTGCCGGTTGTGCTCATAGAAGCGCGCAATCACGCAAAGATTTTTCAGACGCATAAGTGGTCTTTGTATTTCCTCGCCGAGTGAAACGCATGCTTAGGAGGCTCAAGAAAAGAGATCGTTACTTTATATATATATACTTTACAAGTTACATTTACTTACGAAATACACTAAATAAAAACGAAATCTTGTTATTGTAAATTATAATTAAGAGCTTGTTCTAAAGACAAAGTGTTGTAGCTGCGTTGGGGCGAAATCATGAAGTCAACAGCGTCGGGAAAAATGGATCGATTATGTACTCGACCACGTACGCGATTTGTTTTATAATAGAACGAATAGGCTTAGTGGCACTGTTGCAATGTTCTAAACATTCCCCAATATTGGCGATGACTTCCGTTTGGGTGGACTACACAAATCGATAGAACTATTTACGTAGATCTTTTTCTCTTGAGGCATGTTCATTCGTTTGTATGGGATAATGTTAGCATGTAGTTAGAG
>QVRM01003968.1:0-27705 GCA_003439945.1 Dermanyssus gallinae
TTATTCGCCGGAGTTCGACGCTGAAGTCGTCGAAGCTGAAGAGAACTGATCAGACGACACTGGCTTTTCGCTGCGTCGTCGTCGTCTCTCCCGTCTCGATCTCTCGCCGTCTCCGCCAACTACTGGATCAGTGGCAGCCGAGCGCAGTCGTCGTGTTTCTGAGATAAAGAGCCCAACGCCTCAACGACCGACGCCGCATTGAGCGGCTGCGGAGGAATTTCTAATTTCCCGGAGCCCGTTCTTTCCCTTTCTCGTTTTCAAACAAACGAATGAACCATGCGACCATCCTATTCAGATCGAACATTTGCTTTTAGCCTCAATAGCGGTAAACTACCACCACCACCACCACATGCGAACAAGGTGCTGGTGCTGCTATCTATGCACCTCGCACGAAAGAACCTCGTGGCCGCGCTTGCATAGCCATTACCTAACTAATCATCATCTGCAGCAGCAGCAGCAGTAGCAGCAGCAGCAACAGAATGAGGCGCCTTCCACTCCCTACCGCTCATATACTATCTGTATATTCGCTCGCTGTCTTTACCTCGCGCGAAGACGCGAAAACTTCCCAGGGAAAATGACAAACGCTCTTTGAAAGAACTGGCACCGAAGGAGGCTTCACCTTAAATGACAAGACCAGAGCCAAACCGAACCAACTCAGGTACTCAATAAACTGTTAATACCTAATTAACGTTCGTTTTACAAGGTGCCATAAATGTTGCGTGTCATACCATAATTATATATATGTACTTACATGTTGATATGTATATATATATATCCCTATGTCATGCATATGTATGCATGCACACAGGAAGAGCGAGCCATATCAAACCGAATGAATGTATTTCTTGTAGCAATAATTATTCAGGCGAATAAAAATATTGTTTTGATCACGTGGGTTTTCTAACGTTCGTATTGTGCACGGTTAGACCTAGTTCTACATACATTCATAATAATGTGTAGAATAAACTGTTAATACCTAATTAACGTTCGTTTTACAAGGTGCCATAAATGTTGCGTATCATACCATAATTATATATGTACGTACATGCTCATATGTATGTATATATATCCCTATGTCATGCATATGTATGCATGCACACAGGAAGAGCGAGTAATATCAAGAACCGTATGAATATATTTCTCTATAGCAATACTTATTGACGCAAATAAAAATATGTTTTAATCACGTGGGTTTGTAACGTTCGTCTTGTGCACGGTTAGACCTAGTCTACTTAAATTCATAACAATGTGTAGAATAATGTGATTGTTTAGGCATTTGCCCGGCTAAACATCTTCAGAGAATGTTCGATTTCCAAAATAAAAGTCCAAACTAAAAATTCGCTTAGTCGCACACACTGTGCAGGGCATGACGCGCGTGTTACTAAATAAGTATAATTTGAAAATTGCATTAAGGCATTTGAAAAAACTATACAATTGTCCTTCTCTTAAAGTTGCTTTTTGAGCAAATTTCTTATTTATAATTTGCATTGTAAACCACGGATCGGAATAACTATCAATTATCGCCTACCAATTAAAGCGTTGGAAAAACACATATTTTGGCTGTAAGTGGTCCATTTGCTCTGCCCGCACATTGGTCTAAATGTCACATTTTTACCAGTGTGCTGCAATACCAACAGTTTGTCTTTGCTTTTTATTAGGTATTTGCCAGACACACGAACATCCGGACACCTACCACCAGAAGAATAGTTTCCCGAGCTATGTCAACAGATACATACGCTCTAGATTCGCATCAGTCAGGTTGTGTGCAATGAAAGAAATGATTTTGTCTGCCACGGCGACTACTCGTAACCTTTGTATTCCTTTCCGAAGTACACACGACAACTGCCTTCTCCAAAATTGAAGGAAAGAGATATATTGCAGTATTCCGAGAAACGAAATCAGTGAAGCGAAGCGTTGAACGAACGGTTCAGAGAGTTTCAACTGCAACACGTCAGCATGATGCCACGTTTCTTGTGCCGTGATAGTGTGCCACGCTTTACCAATGTAAAAAGTAATCTTATTGTAAAGGTAGAGCGCAGAACGCTAATAAATCGTCGCAGCGCTCTCTGACCCGCTTTCTATGCGTCTACGTACGACATTTTAGTCGAATCTCACATTTCTCGCGTGCGTCTGCGAAGGCCGATAGGAATATATTTATCAGCATCAAACACTTATTTCATCATAGATTGGCAAACTATTCGGGGTATATTTAGAAGACGTACACCTAGCAATTACACGCGTTACGGAAGTGTACTTATTTCTTGTTTGTCAGAATACCATCAGGTCGCGTCTTGCAGAGCAAAGAGTACGTCGGCTAAATCCGACGGCAAAGAGAGCCTTAGCTGGTAGTTTGCTCTTATAAGACGCTGTCTTATAAGAGCAAACTACCAGCCATCTTGTCGCTGCTCGCTAAATGCATCGACCACGGTCGATCTCTTTATCTCCCTCTTCTTCGCTCCCTGGTCATCTCCCTTTCATTGCCCCTTGCCCGTTTCTATTTGCGTCCTGGAAGCATGTATGTTTATACACTCAGGTGAACGTACGTGGCTTTGCGAGCCGTCTGCTGAAATGGAAACTCTTATTAAGTCTCGATTTCCTACGTTGGCCGGTCTGTCGTCGTTCCTGGGTCCTTCTTGTGTGTTTGCAGAACCACTCGCTTCCATCCTCAACAGCCAACAGGGTTTCCACTCGTTGGCCTTGGTGGAGAAGCCGGCAGGAGTCGGCCAACCCCGCCCAGCGTTCGGAGTGTGCAGCACCTGGAGAGGAAACGCGCTGAGGCAGGGTACCTTCCAGGTGGCTGGCTATCGACGACAGCGACCGAAACTCCATCGCCTATTGTAGGCCGGGAGAGGGGAAAGGAATACTCTCTAGTCTTCTGAAGTCGGCAGCAAACGAAACCGTTTCTTCGGATGCAAACACTTCGGCGGACCTCAGTCAACTTCCGCCCCGCCCCGCCGCCGCGTCGCCTGTCTGCTGTACCCACCGACCCTTAGCTTCTTGCTTCGATTGAGCTTCAAGTACACAGGTGGCCTATCGGCAACGACCACGCAACGCCAGCCATCTCAAACGCCAGCCTTAATAACAGTTCTCATCTTTTGCTTGACGTCGTTCTGTATGTATCTCATCTAGCTCTGTCGACACAGATTGATATTCACGGTTGTTTCTAAAAACGAAACCTAGCAAGTAGCCAGATTTTATTTCCTTTTCCTGTAATTCTCTTCAGCGTCGCTTTATCTACCTAGTGCAATACGTTCGGGGACTAGCGAAGTCCTTTAGTAGAGTATGTGTAGTTGACCTCGTTAGATACTGTTCACATTCAGTTAAATAAACACTGACTGACTCACTGATATTAGAATCCTTGCTTTATACTCTGTGTTTGAGTCGTTATGTTTCATACAAATTAACGAATACAAACCGCTAAAAGCACGGCATAGTATGTCAAATATTCAATTTCGATTGTGTTTTATTTTACTCAAAGTGCGTATAATAAAACACTTCATGGGATTTCTTTATAAACCTAAGCTACTTCTCGCTTCCGGCGAGACAAGTTGTGCAGCAAGCTCCAGTGCTGTGCATTCCACTGCATGGTTCTTGGCACACACCCCGTCTGCAAGCAGAAACGGCCGGTGCACAACTCACACTCCTCGTGAAAGGATTTAAACAGACCGGGTTGTGATAACCATGCACTATGTAAATTATATACACGTGGTCATTTAAGTCAAATATCAGCACCATAAAGTTCGCTTTCTGTAGTAGAACTTTTCCATAATAATAATAATAGTAATAATAATAATAATAGTAATAATAATAATAATAATAATAATAATAATAATAATAATAATAATAATAATAATAATAATAATACTAATAAATTATCTCACAGTGAATATTGCGTTAGTAAGTGTTGAACGAGTTCCTAAAGGATTTGCTACATAATTGGGCTTGAACATTAATAGCATCAGGATGTTGGTGCGTTCGTTCATGTTGCGCGTGAATATTGCTTTAGCAGACTTTAAGACGTCCATGATTGGCATTTATCGCGATGAGTAAATGCGGTACATGCACTTAAAACAGTTTCCACGCGACAGGGCCACGGGTACACTCAGTGAGCTACCGTTTGGCGCTCACTAAAATGTCTTCAGAGCTATCAAAGAAAGACCGGGCCGTTCACGCTTGTCTAACAAAGACGACCTCGCTCTCCGATTTCGTCGGCGGATCAAGCAGTTCGACCTTGTGCTAATTGCACAATGCCACGAGGATTTTTCTCGATAAGACCCAGCCATGTATTAGCCTGATTGACTCCTAAATCGGTCGCCAATCGAACTTCCATCGTTCCAGCCAGATAGCAAACCGAAATTTTTTTGGAACTGCCAGCTCGAAAAAAACACGGGCGCTAAACCGCCGCAGTCAGGGACGGGCAGCATCGCAGTCTAATTTAACAGAATGACAAAGCAGCCAATGTGAAACGTTCTGACGTACTGTGATCTTCGTCCTATCTTCATTTACAGTGATTATAAGATGTCAGCCGCCAGTTGTATCCAGCAGATGAAGGCGCGATAATCGGCAGGGCTGTAACGCTACGCAGTCGCTGCAAGGCCGTATCGTCAAACAGAACATAACACAGGACGGTGATAAAGTTTGAGTCGTTTGAGCAGCGGAATGAGAAGAAGAGCTCTTCCCTCGTCCGACCCGCAATGTTGGCGTGATAAGATGAAGGGAATAATAGCCTTGGTCGCCGATGCCACCGAGGCTGAAGATGTGGGCAAACGTTCGAGTCGAGTGGCTCATCGTCGCAGATGTGGGCGGGCAGAGAAGCCGTAATTGTTGCATCAGATAGACAGACTTTCCCTCAAGAAATCTTGCCCTTGCTCGCGTCCTTCACGTTCCGTCTCGACCGCAGCGCGACTGCCGCCATCTTTGTCATTGTAATCTCTCCTCGCATTTCTCCTCCACGTGTTCATTGCCATGGACGTCGTCGACCCGAGTAATTTGTGTTCATTTTTGTGGCCTCCCCTGCTCCGAAACAATCAAGGCGAACCGAGGTTATCCAGATAATCTGTACAGAAACGAAACGACCGAAACGAACACTCGTTGTCCTTTTACGAGAAGACACTTGGCCTTCTCCGTGATAATTTACCAACATGGCTACGGCACACACATATTGCCTCAAGGGTAAGTACTTACCTGACAAGGAATATATATATGGCGAAATAAAGTAAGATTCTTTTTTTGTCCTAGTTCGACGGTTTCGGAGATCGGAATTTTCAGCCATTATCAAGCCTGGCTCCTACGAGACCACTAGCATTCGATACAAAGAGAAACTACTCGCCTCCTACGGTTCGTCTTTCGTTAGTAATCGACGCTACCCAGGGTAACCAAACTGCGGGTCATGGTGGTTCTGCGACTATGTAGTTTAATTCCAGTTCCTATACCGGCTACTATTCTTTTTTGAATAATCAATTTGCAAATTCCGTCTAGTTTTAAACCAAGACGCTCAGATATATATATCCAAGATTTTAACGACAGATTAGCAATAGCAAAGCGTATTCACGCTCAATACCAGGGAGTCAGTAAAACAGACACTAAAAACCGCCATTCTGTTTTCAAACGCTTAAGTGTTTGCGGTGTCTTTGTAAATGCATGTTTTTCTAAAGGCATAATTAATCTAGATCCTGTGGTCCTTCTGATCCTATGCATAAACCTAATATATATAAAAGCTCAGAAAAGGGGGTAACGCATGAAAGCCCAGAGCTAGAATTTTTTTAGAAGGTTGTTTTTAATTCTGGACTCCGTCCCCAATGTGCTTGGAACTCACCGTGAGATGTATCTTCAATGCACCGAAGGCCGGACCTGCTGAGATACCTAGGGGTTTCCTCTACAGTATTTGTGGAAGCATGGCCGCTGACTTTCAGCGGTATGATTTATCATCTATTCTCATGAGCATCGCTCAAAGAAAAATGGATCAACAACTGGGATTAAACCGGCAACACCCCGGTAGATGACAACCATGACTAGCGCACTAATCCCATCGACCACACCGCCTCACGAAAGCCCAGGGCTGTGGGTGTCAGAAAGAAGCATACTAACTAGCCTCTGCACAAACTCTTCCTGAAATACGCTTGCTTCGACAGGGAGCCATGTAGCAGGCCAGAGTCACCTACAGGAGAAGGGGACGAGCCCCTAGCAGTAACAGTAGCAGAAATACTCAAGGCTGCGACGAGACTTAAACCGAAAAAGGCTCCAGGGCCAGACGACATCCCGTCCCTGGCAGTCAAAATATGATTTACGAAGTATCCAGATCTGGTTGAACAGGTGTTTATTACAGCGATCAGAAGGAGAACGATACCTGCAAACTGGAAACAAGCTGAGGTTGTCCTCATCCCCACCGGAGGGTTAAGGGCCATCTGCCTACTGAATACCCTGGCGAAAAAATACGAGGCAATTATGGAAAAAAGGTCAGGACCTTGTTGAAGAAAACAGACTCCTTTCAGACTCCCAATATAGATTGAGGAAAAACCGGTTAGTGCTCACTGCTGTCCATCGAGTTACGACCAAGGCTGACCTTTTATATAGTTCAACCATATGCATCAGAAAACTGTTCCTGGTAATCCTTCTAGACATCAGGAACACCGTTAACAGCCTCCTGTTTTTCTTCGAGTACAATACTGGGCACGCTAGTGAGGCAAAAGATCCCAAAGTATTTCGTCCAGGGTATCTTAGAATGCCTGGAGGATCGAAGTGTTTGCAACGGTGAAGTTGAAATATTAATGACAGCAGGAGTATTGCAGGGCTCGATCCTAGGTCCCCTGCTCAGAAACCTAGCGCACGATGACGTTCTCCGCTAGGATATCCTTCCACAAGGGGTAGAGATAATCGCGTATGCAGATAATCTGGCCATCACAGTTTAGGCAAAAACTCCAGAAGAATTGCAAGAACTCAACGCAAATAAAAAACTAGAGCCTACAAGGAGATGGATGGACGAAGCCGGCTTAGCAATCGCTCCAAAGAAAAGCGAGGTCATACTGTTAACGGGACGGAAGAAGGTGGGATTGTACTATACCTGGCAGGGCAGCAAATAAGGCAGGTTAATGAGGCCCGGTACTTGGGGATCCGCTTGGACAAGAGCCTTACAGGCTTTAGCCACTTGAAGATATTTTTGGCAAAGGCGGCCAAGGCGGCTAATGCAATTGCAAGAATTCTGCCAAACATTCATGGACCAGGAGAATGCAGGCGTAGATTACTTATGCCAGTGGCCGAATATATAGCGCTATTCGGGTCCCGTAGAGAAGAGAGCAATAAAGGCATGGCAAGCCAAATGGGACTCTACTCATTCTGGAGCACCGGGGCACACTCTCCGATCCCTCATTATAAACATCAAAAACATTGATTGAGCGGCCGGGGGGAGAACTAAACCATCACCTCACACGGATCCTCACGGACGGAGACTCGACCCACACTCTTCTAAAGTGCCAGGTACTTTTTTTATTTTATTTTGTTGAGACGAAAAAATGCTTTACGCACACCTGAAGCGGGTAGTGTGGGACTTGATGCCGAGGTTGTTGGCATAATACCCACTAAAAACTTCTCACCTAAATAGCCTCAGGAAGAGGCGAGGAGCTGGAACCATTCTTTAATACTACTTCAACCCAGGTACTGGAACGAGGGAGACGGAAGAGGAGCAAATTTTCCAGATCCCACCAGAGGAATCCATAAGGAGATCGTAGATTACATATGTGGCACAACTTCTGGGTGGAAGCTAGAAGTAGCCATGGCTACGGAGGTACTGAAGAAGAAAGGAGCCTGGGGACGGCTCAAGAGACCAATATTTCTGCCTACTGTACTAGAAGATCACGTGAGTCCGAATGATGTGGCTTCGCAGGTGTTAGTACAAGACACGTCGAGCGTTGGGGAAACCCCTGAGTGACCCTGGCCAAATAATCCGAGTGGCACTCGCCACTTCTTCTGATAGCCCATAGTACTGCGCTATAGAGATCTGGGCTATCAGAGAGTGAAGCTTAATGAGGGAGGTGCGTTTAGTGGGCATGAATCTCAGCGGGCTAACATCCATCCGCGTGGGTCGAGTCCCACAAACAAACCTCCTCCAAAAAAATATAAAGGCTAGATCAGTGTATATATATATATGGCATTTTGTCTAATCGGCGAGTACCTAAGCGCCCATTTTTGAGCCCGTACCTAAATGAAAATACATTATTAGCTGCATTTTGGCGTAAGTCGACAGGGGGCCTCACTATTCAATCTGATCTCACTCTAACCAGTTTACCAATTCAGGGTCCGAAGCTCGTCTATGCGCGGGTCAAAACGTCTCTATCTAAATTGTTGAATGCTTTTTTACTAGGGGGTAGCGAGCCAGTCTATAGACACATAGAACTCCAACGGATTTAAATCGAAGCCGTACGGCCTCCCCCAAAACATGATTTTATGCTCTGAGCGCCATTTTGCTGAAAGACGTATTGCAATACCTTAGACACTTCATGTCTCTACGGTTTCACGATAGTTTGTAGAACACGCAAGTAAATGTGCAATTTAAATAGATTCACTATTCTGAAGAAGGTACGAAGCCATGGCATCTCTTCACTGGCACCACACTAAGAACGTTTGCTTTTTCCACAATGGGGACCTCAGGTCATTAGCGAGAGTAACTATGACTCTCTTTCCAGCGTTGGTCCGCTGGCGCGCGAGTTACGCGTGCTGCGGGGACCTTCACGCGCCAATAGAAAGTTGGCCAGAATGTACAAACTCCCGATACTATCTTTCCCGAGGTCACTTTTGTTGGCGCAAGATATCGAATACGATATCGATTGAGTGGCAACAAATTCATATTGTCATATTGTCGTGGCCCATTCGAGGGCTGTTAAGGCTACCTGAAACGTACGGAGGAAGTGTGCTGCACACGAAACCCGGGCCGGTGGGTTAACGCCCCGGGCTTTAGCAACCCGGTGGTACCGACTGGGACGCCTGCTGCCTTGGCTTAATAGGCACAACGAGAGCGAGTTAGCCCTTAGAGTTAGTTATTTTGCTGAAGAAGGTACGAAGTGAAAGTTTCTCTCTCTTTTCTGAAGTGAAACAAAACAGAGAGATACTTATACTCCTGCCGCCCGCGTAGTTTCGCCCAGACCTCTTGCGGGAGTGCCCGCCAGCCCGAATAGACAGGCCAGCGGCTCCCCCATTCTCCCCTTATCAAGGTTCGGAATGGAGGTACCACACTACTCCTACCCGACAATTAGACGCGATCACCTCGCAATTCCGCGTTACACCCCAGAATATACACTAGCCCTCCCCCCTCGGAGCAGGGGTCCCACCGCTGCAAAAAGGAGAGGAGGATTCGGCGGACGTGTAATCTGCAGCAAAAACTGATTTCATCGGTCGTCTGCTACGTGCGTTGCTGTTTTAGTCGGCAAATCATGGGAGCTACGGACAATAAAGCCCCGGTAGAAACGAAGAGGAGAGGAGCAACCGCTGTAAATAAACGTAAAGCAGAGCCGCAAGAAGAGTCAAAGGGGAAGAAGGAGAAGCTGATGGGGGAAACAGGGCAAGCAGAGGCGAATTTGAAAGTGTGTGCAGCAAGCAGTAGCTTAAAAGATGTAAATGTTTCCAAAGCGGCGACCCTGCCAACGGTGCACTCAGTAGCATCAGCTGTGGTGAACAACGTCACAGCTGACGGTTCTCGAAATGAAGAGATCGCCAATGGTATTGAGTTACCGGCAACTCAGCTGATTGTGGATACTGAAGAGACTGGGAAGGATGTTTTGGGTAATGGATGGACCCAGGTGATAAATAAAGATACGGCAAAGAGGCTTGGAAAACTTCAGTCACAAATTGAGGCTATCAGGGCAAACACCGTGCGTAATTCCAAAGGTGTTTTCCGTATTGTAATTGCACGGAGGATTGAGCACGACTGTGACGGTGAAATAAATATCGGCAGCGGGCCTTTCCAGGGCAACATGCTAGCTCTCTGTAGTGAGCTGTTTCGGCTCTACCCTGACACTAGACCTGAATCGAAATCAAATTATATTCATGTTTGGACCAATGCAGTTGAAGTTACCAAAAAGGTTTTGGGGCTGACAGAGCTTCTTGGAATCCGCGTAACTACAAGTTGTAGAGACCTGGACAACAACTGGGCACGGATTACTCAGGTTGACCGCGGCTTCACGGATGAGGACATATTAGCAGCGCTGAAGCAGGACGGCGTGGTGACAGTTAAGAGAGAAGTTGGGAAGCGACGCGTGGGTGATCAGCTTACAGAGTTTGTTACAGACAGAGTTCTTCTACGCTTTAATCGTGTGCCACCCACAGAGGTATTTCTGGCGTGCAGAAAGCATAAAGTTGTTATGTACGCTGGTGCACCTAAAGCGTGCTTCAAATGTCAAAAACTTGGTCACATAGCCGCGAATTGTAAAAATGAGATAGCTTGTAGAAATTGTGGTGAGACTGGCCATCTTGTAGCTGAATGTAAAAAGGCACCTAAATGTGTAAATTGTAAGGGTTGCCATGCATCTTCCTCGTCATTATGTCCGCTACGCGCATACGAACTTGAAAAGCGAAAGATTTGGATGGAGCGCAGACTACTGCAACAAGTCAGTGTAGAGCATCCCGCCACGGCTATCAAAGTGATTGATCAAGCTCCTTCATCAACACCGGAATTGTCTGCTAGACATCCTGTCACGACGCAGGGTTCCAGTCGCTCTTACGCATCAGTTGTGAGATCAGTTGTTGTGGAAACCGCTGCCGGTCCAGAAGTAAAAATCAATCTTCCGGGAATTACAATGATCCCCCAGAAACAAACGATGAATCGGCTGGCTAAGCCTACCTCTACGACGAAGAAAACGACGTTCGGCAAAACGAAGATGCTCCTGAAGCCAAGGATGCGTCAGGCTCCCAGGACAAAGAAAAGCGTGGCTGCAGCGTTTAAGCCCGTCATGAGAATTTTAAATGCTATATGCCCACAAGCAGTGGGATGTCTGAAGAGCCTTTTTAGTGCAATTGCACCTTTGTTAGAGTTACTTAAGCAGTTTAACTAGAGTCTTACCCTTTCTTGTAATACATTGGATTATAACTAGATTTTTACACATACCTTGTAATAACATGACCATGGCATTAGATAGTTTAAATGACATTATATCACATAACCCTACAAATGTAAGGCAGTGCCAGACATGGTGGGGACCGCCAGAATTTAAAGTTGTAACTCTTAGCGGTGTAAAATCACCAATTTTTAGTACTCTTGCAGCCATCCACATTAATGCGGGAACAGGAGGGCTCAAGAAATCAGGGCAACTCGAAACGCTGGGGGACATACTGATGCAAGAGGGTTCTGGGCTAGACGTTGTAGTCATAAGCGAAACATGGCTAAAATCAGGCGACTACAACGCATATAGCATCCCCGGTTTTAATTTGATTGGCTCAGGACGTGAAACTAGTAAACAGGGAGGAGGGGTTGGCATGTACATACGCTCGAACTGCCTTATACTCTCTAAGCTTGCTAAAAGTAGTGATGATGGTAACGTACAGGTTCTCAGGGTACATCTAAAGAAGTGCGGTTTTGAAGGAGTTGTTATCGGTATGTATTCCAGTAGGGTCACGCATAAGGAAGTCCTACTGGATTGTTGGAAGAGGTACTTCCAATGGGTTCAGCTCTCCCATGTATAGTAATGGGTGACTCGAATATTAATTTGCTGGCTAATACAGACAGGGAAAGCTATATATCATTTTTCTCGGAAAGAAGCTTTTTTCATGTCGTCAAGCAGGTGACTCGCCCCGCTTCCGGTACATGTATTGACCATGTTGCTGTTAGAAATTGTGAGGATTTCCTGGAAATCTGCCCGGTCGTTTGGTGCACCAGGCTATTTTCGGATCACTACCCTGTGGTAGTGTTCTTATCGGGAAAGTATTCTCCGGTTACAGAAGCCGTACCTGCTCCGACAGCCTTATTAAGAATACACGATCGGAAGAGTGTCACTTTGTTTCTTGACCGAGTTGCCCGTTTAAGCTGGTTAAAAGTGTATGACACTGACGGCACGGAAGAAGCTTTTGAAGCTTTCAGTAATTTGTTAGTCAATGAATATAATAGATGCTTTAACAATTTCTGCCAGAGTAATTTGAAACAACATCCAAAATTCAATTTTTCTGCAAAGTTAAGGCGCTTGCGGCAAAGCGTTAACAAGCTTTATCGTTGGCATATAAAAGCGCAGTCGGAAGAATCAAAGTCTTCGTATTATCGTATCTTCCTGCGCTACAAGCGTGAACTTCGTAACGCCAAGACAAATTTTTATAAGACGTGCTTTAGGCAACTCCAGGGTGACACTTCCAAACTTTGGAACTTTATTAATGGTTCGTGTGGCAGAGCCAGAAAGTCAGTGGAACTTCCCACTACTCTGGAAGCCAGTTCTGGGCTTGTGACTGACCCAACGGATATAGTGACGGAGCTAAATCACCATTTTGCTACGGTGGGATCCAATACAGTAAAAGCTCTCCAAGTCAAGGAAAACGTTCAACCAGCTCTGGAGGCCACCTGGTTCAAGAGAGATTTGTCATTCTCTTTTTTGCCAGTAAGTACGCCGGAAGTACAGAGAAGTTTAGAATCCACAAAGGCTTCCTGGAGAGTTGGGGCTGCAGGAATCCCAGACCGATTGCTGAAGCTGTCCTCCGTCACTCTTTCTCATCCATTGGCGCATATTATAAACCGTTCCCTGACTACTGGCGTTTTCCCCGCTAGACTAAAGGTGTCCACAATTATTCCCTTATTTAAAAATAAGGGCGATCGTAAAAATCCGAATAATTACCGACCAATTTCTTTAGTGGATTACCTCTCAAAGATATTTGAAAAGGTAGTTAAATCCAGATGCGAAGGGCACCTTAGTTCGATTGGGTTCTTTTCGAGGAATCAGTTTGGATTTCGTAAGGCACGCTCAACGGAGCTTGCCCTCGCTCATCTTTATCAGGAGGTCGCCAATTCTTTCCAAGACAACCAACTTTGCCTTGGCGTCTTTTTGGATGTTTCTGCCGCCTTCAACTGTGTAAATCATTCGTTGTTCTTACTTATGCTCGAAAAACTTGGTTGTGATAGCACTGTTTTGTCTTGGTTTAGGTCATACCTAGCGGAGAGGCAGCAAGCGGTAAAGGTAGGGTGTTTGAATCGACCTTAGAAGAAGTAAACATCGGGACGCCGCAAGGGTCAATCTTAGGACCGTTTATGTTTATCATTTTGATTAATTTCATTATTGAAGAGATTGCGTCAGAAGGGTCCTGTACGCCCATCGTCTATGCTGATGATACGACCTTACTTTTTCGTATTCAACCATCTGCGATACAGGCTGATGTACAGAAGGCTATGCAAGTAGTAGAGTATGCTGTTCGTGTGTTTGAAAAATTCGGTCTGGTGATAAATGCAACCAAAACAGGACTCACGTTGTTTCGCCCTGCCAAAAGGGTCACGCAGGTTCAAACGCTAGAGCTCAATGGAACGGAAGTGACACTTTCCTCTACTATCAAATGTCTGGGCTTAACTTTACATGAGACGCTTAGATGGCATGATCACTTAGACGTTATTACGCCTAAATGCTATGCGGTAATTTCATCTATTCGTCGTCTACGAGAACTAGGAGTGCCTGTCGAGGGTCTTCTTATGGTGTATAAAATGCTCTTAGTGCCAATTCTTTGTTATGGTATTTCAATTTGGGGATTGTATAATAAAGGTATAACTCACAGGGCCGAAGTCATTCAGAATGATGCCCTCAGGGCGGTATTTAACTTGCGCCGCATCGATTCGGTTCGCAAGTGTTTTCAAGACTTTAAGCTTTTAACACTTAGGGATATGTACAGGGTAAAAATTGCCACGCTTGCATTTAAGATGTATAGGGGAGTTATTCCGGATGATGCTGGTTTTCCTATAAGAGCTGCTGTTAGACGCACAACTCGACGTGCAACGGAATTTGTGAGGCCAATAGCTCTAAAGCAGACCACCCGTCATGCTCTTGCATACACCCTTCCGACTATCTGGACCGAACTTCCCAAAGAAATTCGTGTACTTACCTCAGTCGGAGCATTTAAACGCGAGGTGAAAAAATGGGTAACAAGCAAAAACTCTAGTCAAAACTAGTTTCCCGTCAATAGGTTGAAATTGTGTGAACGGGAGAAGTGTTTAGCAACTTCAATTGCTAGTTTCGTATGGAGTGAGACATATTATAGTATGAAATAGATAATAGTAATGTTACACATTTTGCATGCACACTTTTTACACACATTTTTGTAATGCACATTTTAAATATTTTTATATACGAGAACTTAAGCATTGTGAAATTGCGGTTCCGTGAATAAACCTCAAATTGAAATGAAATGAAAAAAAAAAAAGCAGCAGCGGAGCCAGATGGTCCTCTCGCCCGGAGGTCTGCGTTCGAGTGGCTAACTTGCTCTCGTTGTGCCTATTAAGCCAAGGCAGCAGGCGTCCCAGTCGGTACCATCGGATTGCTAAAGCTCGGGGCGTTGTCCGACCGGCCCGGGTTTCGTGTGCAGCACACTTCCCCCGTACGTTTAACCCAAAATCCCAGATAAACATCCAACCTTAGACTTTAACTACGGTACCACCTCGCGATTCCGCGTTACGTGGATCGTCGGCAAGCCAACGGTCTCCTGCAATCGATTTTTATATTTGCGACGAATATTCTATCGTCAGAGAAAAACAGAAACGGTCTACTACTTCACGCTTAAGAGAAGAAAGTAGCAAACGGCATCGACAATGTATGACTTAGGAATGTACCTGAACTCCCTGTGGATAAGCCTGCACATGGTCGTACGTCCATGTTAAATACACGCGCAAGGTTTTTAATCGAGATCGAATGATTTTCAGAAATTTGTAGTTGAGCTGTATCGATCAATTTTTGAGTTCTTGCTATGTGCACTCTGTCGTGGTTCTTCCTCTTTCGTGTAGGAACCTAAATCTACTTCAACCTAATCTACTGTAATCGGCTGCGGTCCGCTAAACTGTCCGTAGACCGACATCAAGAAAATTTAAATTCTGGACCCAGGTACGTCCGACGCGAAGGGCACGGACAATACCAGCTTTTTTTCATATTCCGAAGATCGTGTGTCATCTCCTGCCATCGATAACACCTATTCGTGTTCTACTGAACATGAGCATTCGTGGGCTGCCAATCAACCAGATGAACGCATTCCTGGTATGACGAGGATTCAAATCGAAAAGCGCGTGCACATATATATATATATATATATATATATATATACATACATAAACCCTAATGCCCTTGCAGTTAAGTACTTTATATTCCGTTTCAGCAAACGACTGCTATATAAATAATACACATAAAAACGAAAACATATATATACACGTTTTTTTAAGTGTATTATGTTTTTAAAATGTATATAGCAGTCGTTTGCCGGAACAGAAAGTACTTACCTACAAGGACGTTGGAGTTTATCTAATTGTATAAACAGCGCTTCTTTTTTTCAGCATGCTTATTTCAGTGATACTTCATTTTTCGATCTTCATTTTAGAAAAGTGCCCTTAGAGTCAACATATATTGCATTTCTCTGTATACTTCCTATGCATACGCAATTATGTTTAAAAAAACACAGGTAGTTCAACAGGTTCTTAAAATAGGCTTTTTCAGGATTCGAATTTTCGCTTTCACCGCCATTAGAAACGGCAAGTTTTCGACTGCTAGCGGTCAAAATATTATAGTGATTGGCCGTTGCGATTTCGTTTGATCGCTTTTCCCGTGCAACGTATCGGCGTGATTTTGAAAAATGGAAAAAAGAGAGTTTTGAGTGGTTATCAAGCATTTCTATTTCAAAGGTTGGAATGCGACCCAAGTGACAACTGAGTTAGACGAGGAGCACGGTGACTCTGCGCCATGTTTTTCCACTGTTTCCAACTGGATTAATGAGTTAAAAAGAGATCGCAAGAGCACCGAGGATGAACTACGTCCAGGACGCCCAAAAACGGCAACTGATGAGGAAAACGTGGAAAAAGTGCGAAAAAACGTTGCCGCAGATAAGCGAGTGAACATTAGGGAGCTAGCGGAGGCCTTGGGGATCAGCTTGAGTCGTGTGCATTTCATCCTGCACGAGAACGTGAAGATGATAAAGCTCAGAGCAAAATGGGTGCCGCAATTGCTCAACCAAGGCCAAAAAGACGCGCGTGTTTCCGCTTCACAGCGAAAATTGGCCAAGATGTCGAAAAATCCGTCGGATTTTTGACGCAGATTCGTGGCCGTCGATGAAAGCTGGGCCAAGGTTGTCCTGTTTCACCAGGACAATGCTCCTGCACACAAGTCGCGGCAAGCATCGGCAAAACTGGCCGTGAGGCCACTGAGGTTCGAACAACACTGAGGTTCGAACTTATTGAACAACCTTCATATTCTCCAGACCTGGCCCCCTCTGATTATTTTCTCTTCGGATATTTGAAGAATAGTCTCGGCGGAAAGCGTTTTTCCAGCAATGAAGAGGTTAAGGCTGTTGTCAATGCCTATTTTTAGTCTAAAGACGCAGAATTCTACTCAAGAGGGAGAGTGGGAGCCCGCCCCAAGTCAGCCTGTAAAGACAGTCGCTGACAACGTGAGTGCTCCTACGCTCAGCATAGAAAAGATCTTGCAGTCGGTTGCAGAGAAGCTTATCCCGCGGATAGTTGACACCATTGTGGCTCAAGTAGGCGCTGTTATCGAAAAACTAATCGCGTCGATCATCCCGGGGCTGTCTCTGAACTCTCAGGCGGTATCTGCAGAACAATTGACTCCCGCGTCCCAGTCTGGTGGGATAGACATCCGTAGAGAGATAGAAAATGCAATAAAAGCGGTCTTCACCCCTGCATAAGCAGAAGACTTAATCGAAGACCCGGCTTCCCTGCGATCTTGTGTCTCAGAGGGCTCACAGGTGGTACAGACCTAAAATTTGTAATGATCAGTCGGCAAACTGATATCCGACGCTGGGTCTCGTCAACCACGCAGACAGAACAACTCGCTGGTCAACTACAAGCAGACACGCCCACTCAACCGATAACTTCTAACCGACTACTAAACCAACAACTTCAAACCGACCCTGGACAACCTTTTCACATCGCCGACTATTTTCCGAAAGTCGTGGAAATTAAATCTAAGTTAAAAATTATATCTTGCACACCCCGCTCTCTTAGAAGCCATGTTGTAGCAGAATTATCTAAAACTATAATCGATCTGTGCTCGTCTGCCTCACCGGAAAATTGTGAACGGCTATTTGCTTTCCCTTCTCTAGTGTTTAGCATCCCCGCAAGAAAAGAAAAAGGACGCACCCTTACATCAGTTATTCGGGAAAACCTGGCACGTTTCCGTCGGAGAGCTAAAATAGGTGAAAACCCTCACCTGTGTGGAACAAAACGCGGGACGCCCTCGCCGTGCGACACTGACATCCGACGGTCAAAAATGGTACAGACGAAACTAGCTCAGGGAGATATTTCGTCGGCCGCCCGCACGCTTTTGTCTACTGACCAGATGGCCCCAGTGAATCCACAAACTCTCGAGAGCCTCATAGCCAAGCACTCCGAACACCCCCCAGACACAACCTTCCCAGACGCACCAGACCACCGGGATCCGAAATCTACGTTACTCCAGCGGAGATCCGCAATACAATAAGAAGTTTTCCTAACTGCTCCAGCGGGGACCCCGATGGACTTCGCCCTCGCCACTTAAGGATCTCATTAGCAGACAGGATGAAAACAGTAATCCTTTGCTGCTCTCTCTGTGACGCTTTGTTACACTGGCCATCAATGGACAACTACCAGAATTTATATTGCCAATATTTACGGAGCTTCTCTGATCGCTCTCCGGAAGAAGGACGGCGGAATAAGACCTTTGCAGTGGGGCTCACTCTACGCAGACTTGTTGGCAAAGTCCTCGTCAAGAAATCAATCAAGGATATTGTTGAGTTAGTTGCCCCACTGCAATTTGGCTGTGGTATTAAGGGGGGTACCGAAGCTGCCGTACACCGCTGCCTACATTGAATCACACAGAGCCGCAAACCATAAAATCTTAGTAAAGTTGGATTTTCAAAATGCCTTTAACATGATGCGAAGAGACCACATTTTAAATTCGGTTAAACAGCGAACCCCTAAGCTGTACGCCGCTATCTACCAGATGTATCGTTTCCCGTCCAACCTCTATTGACAAGGAAAAACTATACTGTCAAAGTGTGGGGTGCAGCAGGGCGACCCGTGTGGGCCTGCCCTCTTCTGCATAGGATTATATGAGCTTCAGGCACGATTGCAGTCAGAATTGCGACCGTGATACTTAGAGGATAGACTACTTGCAGGCGATTTGCCTGGTGTCCTTTCCGACATTAAGAATGTCCAGGACTTCGAGGCGGTCTCGGGCTTGAAGCTCAACGAGAGTAAATGTGAGCCCCTCGTTTTATCGCACAACGACAGGGAGGAAACTGATGCCGCAGTGCAAGCAAAACTACCCAATATCAAGTGGCTAACGGAGGAAAACGTCGAATTGCTGGGTGCACCGTTAACTAACGCAGCAGTTGTGGGTGCCCTCCAAAAGAGGCTCACAGATGCGAAACGGTGGTGCAGTAGATTAAAACATCTAGACGCACACCCAGCCCTGTATCTTCTACGGCAAAGCCTTTCCACGCCTTGTTTAATTTATCTTCTGCGATGTTCTCCCTAGTACAAGAGAGATGACCTGCCCCACGTTTTCGACGAACTCCTCTGAACGACACTCGAGTGCTTTCTCAACGTGCGCCTCGGAGACAACGAATGGGCCCAAGCTACGCTGCCCGTCAGCGTCGGTGTCCGTACAACTAAAAATCTGGCCCTGTCGTGCTACGTGGGCTCAATCACAGATTTAAACATGATTGCTTCCATAGGCCCGGAAGGTACGTCGGAGGTGATCGAACGGGCTTCGCGTACGAGCCTGAACGAATTTGAGGCGCGATGGGAGGCTCTACCGGTTTCCCTAACGCAGGAGTCTCTCGACCGCATTGTCGTGGAGCTGAAACAGGCCTCTCTCCTGTCTCAGGCGCAAACCACGGCTAACAAGGCTAGATTACGAGCTTGCTTCGATCCGATGAGTGGCAAGTGGCTTCAGGCCCTCCCCTCGCCGCAACTAGGTACGATGCTGGACAATAACACACTCCGCATCGTGTCTGGTCTGCGGCAGGGGGAGACGGTCTGTGCCGCTCATCTTTGCAACCGGTGTCGGTCCCCCGTAACAACAACAGGGGAACAGGCTCTATCGTGCCGATACAGCGCCGGCCGCCACCCACGACACTATGCAATAAGCGACGTCGTCTGTCGTGCACTGCATAGTGCTTATGTGACGGCTGTGAAAGAGCCACCAGGCCTTAGCGCCAATAGTGGGTTACGACCGGACGGCAAAACACTAACCCCTTGGGAAGGAGGGCGCCTACGTGTATGGGACGTTACCGTGTCGTGTACATTGGCCAGGAGCTACGTCGCTTGAACAAGCCAGAAAGCTGGTGCCTCTGCTTGTCTTGCGGAGGACCGCAAGTTAGCGAAGTACAGAGAACTCAATCCGCAGTTTATTGTCCAGCCAATTGCCTTAGAAACTTACGGACCCATGGGTGAAGAAACGTCAAGATTTTTTAAAGAGCTTGGAAAAAGACTAAACGCAGTCACAAGGGATCCTCGTTCTGGAGAGTTCCTACTGCAGCGAGTATCGATCGAGCTTCAGCGGGAAAACGCGGCGTCAGTCGAAGGGTCCCTTCCCTCCGCCGAAGGGTTCCCTAAGATCCCGTAGGAATGATGATGTACTTAATACTATTTTAATTGAAAAAAAACTCAAGAGGTATAAATGCTCTGAAATCTCGGTGGGAAAACTGCATTGAGCTTCTCGGGGAGTATATCGAATAAGAAAAAATTAAAAACAAGATTTGGAAAATTCTTGGTTTTTATTTTAAGAACTACCTGTATATATATATATATATATATATATTGTGATGATTTATTAATCATTTACAATACGTTTGCACACTCTGCAGTGATATATAAATATATATCATTGAACAATTGAAAGGAGCCGCAATTTAAAGGCGCAATCGTTGGTGTAAAGATGGGAGTTTTTAGTCTTAGTTGTACACTGAAGGCTACGTCAGATCACAGAGTCGTTTTGTTCATTGATATGCTATGCATTACTTCCATGTACGTACTGCCGCTACAAACCGCTATAGAGTGCAATTCGTAATTACTGACCATTTTATTAAGCAGAGAATTAACTGAAGAATGCAGAACGCGCACCTCAGTTGTGACCCTTCTCGTTCTCTACTCGACCGGAGTTAGAACACAGTTATACTGGTCTGACGTTAGAGGGCGAAGGGTACATTATTGTTATTTCTGCCTTCGTATGATTTTATGATTCTTAGAGTCGCCTTTTAATGTTTCTATCGTATGCATTTTCTGTTGCGTCTCGTGTCCGCAGTGCGGGACATCCAGATGGTGTTCTGAAGTGTCATTGATTCGGCCATTAACATCAACAACCGAATACGGTATTCACGCAGGCCAGTCGTCTTTGGCGTAAGCCTCGCTATCTTAAGGGCAATGGCAGTTGGCCCCTGAGAAACAGGCTGTCAAGTGGTGCTCAACTGGGTTTATCTCGTCCCGATGTCCCTCGCACGGGGGCAGCCCTATTTCAATGTCCTGACGCATTTATCTGTTCCCTCCCGATTCGCTTTCAATTTCCCGTCAATTAACGTTGCTTGATGTGGCCGTCAGATTGATATTCGCCTTGAGGACGTGACACTTTAATACATGTTTATAGTGGACCCTCCTCCCTGTGAGTGTTTGGATAAAACAAATTGACTGCGTTGCTATGCATAGACGGGCATTTCGCAACACACTACACGACAAGCAGGCGTATTGCAGCACACTCTGGACAAGGCATGTGACCTTAACCGCGCGGATAACCCGGCCACAAAGTAAATCACTAGATTACCTCAATCCGAGAGACAGCAACGAGACGGGGCAATCGAGGCCAAAATCCACACCGTTTGTGTCTCGAAAAGGCATTTTGTCAAGCGAATAAACTCCCATCCGTAACACAGGAAACAATTCAAGCCATAAGAGGACACCCGCAGCCAACCCAAAATCCCAGATAAACATCCAACCTTATACAACCTTTAGCTCGATAATAATATTAATAAAAGTAAATATTCTTAACTGGTTAAGAGATACATATTGATATAGAGATACATCTGATACATCTATTTGGTTGTCTGTAGAGAGATACATCTGATACATCTATTTGGTTGTCTGTAGAGAGATACATCTGATACATCTATTTGGTTGTCAGTAGAGTTATGAGTTGAGCTAGTTAACAATGTTTGTTAGCAGATCTACATTTGTAAACTGAGAACGTTCAAACTCAAAAAGACAAAAACTTGAAAAGTTAAATAGAGCACACCATAGCAAGCAGTGCCGTGTCTTGTAGAAGACTGTCGATCAGCTGCGACAGCTTGATGGTGGTGATGCTAACCAGTTGACGCGTCGTATTAGTAGTCCGAGTAGCGTAGCGAGCGGTAATGGTGCTTGTGCTGCAATGGTGACGGTAATGCACTCCGCATACAAACATAGCCATCGAGGCGGCTAACACATCGCCCTAAAGCAGCCAGACACTGACTTCGGACGACAACCACCAAGATCAATGAGTATGCATCACCATCATCACGTGCTAATGAAGCAATCCAGCCAGATGATGATGATGATGATGGTGTGGCGGCAACTAAGCCTGTTCGGTGCGGCCTCGAACAGCCCTCGATGGGCGGCGACCGTCCGAGACGATTCGGATAGGCAGCTAACCGATTGTTGGCCCACTACGAAGAATCACTCACCCTGCCTGCCTGACGAACTAATCAAGCAATTATTCACTTCCAACTGCAGAAACACGACGCCGACGATGAGGATGAAGGAACGACAACAAAAGAGGAAGACCTCAGCCAGCCAGCCAGCCAGTCAGTCCACTAGGGGGTCGGCGTCTGCTTTCGGACCTCGACCAACTACAAAACCACAGACCAGATTCGATCCTCTCTGTCCTGCGCATTATCGAACGGCTTTTCGACGAACCCACACGCACGTTCGACCGTGGAAGAACACCGGTGTTGGCCTGCTTGCGTATACTTATGGAGCAGCTCTGCTTGATCGACGCATGCGTGGAAGGTGGGGGGCGTCAGATGAGGAGCTGAAACCAGGGTTCAGGGCCAAAACCAGCTGGATAAAAAGATTGCTATTGGTCCTGCAAGCACGAGATTCCTGTGTTTCTTCTCCATCAGAAAAGCGCTGCCCATGCTATGATCACTACTAGCACTGGGGGGGGGGGACCCGTTTGCGGGTGGCCCCAGTGCTAATAGTCTTCCAACAGATTTGTCCGAGAGTTAACAATTTTTACATCTATTGCTGTCGATAATATTACTGCGAGACTGCTAGCTTCGCAATAGGTCTGCCGTTGCAGCCAGCATTGCATAACCGTTGCAACCACTGAGTGACTCCCAACCGAGTACACTGCCACGCAAGATCGCCCAATTAGAAGGCCGATGTTATGTCGATTTTCTAATAGAAGGAGAATGGCGTGTATTTGAAAATTAGTTTAAAGCATTCTGGGATATTTCAATAAAAAATCGAAGTAACCCAATATGCTTTGGGATGGACGTTAAATGCTGGCTGAGAGCCAGCCCAACAAGTTTTTTTTGGGTTTTTCCGATACAACTATGCTTCTGTAAATGTCATTGCTAATCAAAGGCTACCATGGATGCATGATCTGGTACGGCCGGCTTTCTTGTAAACCCTCTAACATGCGTATTGCTGAAACGAGTTCCTATGCGTATCAGTGACAAGGTATCTTGACCATGATGGTTCTAAAACCAGCGGCAGGATTAGATATCGAAGGATTGTTCCCAAAGCCTGGCAATGAGACCAAAGAGCCTACAAAGAAAAGTGTTCGTGTAACTAGTAGATCATTTATAATTTGAAGATCGTTCCTCTCTACTACACACATCCTCAATCGATAGCGTCACAGGTTAACACCCAGGAAGCGATCCGGCTCAGTCAAATAATGAAATCGTAAGGCAGCGTTAACATAGATATGCCTCTGTGGAGTAACAAAGTCAGCAACAAGCGACAGAAAACGCAGTTCATAATACAGCTGCGACAATGTCAAACATAGACCCGCCGAGATTTGGTTCTCACCTGAATGCGCTTGAACATTAATACAAATATTTGATAAGAAAAACGCTTTTATTTAACACATAAAGATGAACACTAAACATTTGGTGGCGTATACAACAATGCAGCTCAATGTATACATTATAATGTATTTTTCTTTGTTTCACAAAAATATCACATTTGACTTGAGTCGAGGTGCCAAACAATCCGCTATGGGGGGTACCGCTCGCTCATTATGCGCCTTAGTTTCCGGGCGCAGTATTATATAAGCTTGAAAGCGATCTGTTCTCATAATGTCGTCAATGTCATACACTCTCATCACGTAGTACAGCTGTGCCATGTCACTTGCTGCTTTTTCCATTTACGTAGAGTCACTAAGTAAGCATTCAGAGCTCGAACTCTTAAGACCTGTAGTATCCAGTCGAAGGGTAGTGAGCATCACAGGGCTGGGTAATGCTAAGATTAACTAAGTTCAATTTATGATAAAGCAAGCAACAAAGTTGATCTACTAAAGAATTAAAGTGCGTTCTGAACTAACACACACACTTAAAGGTAGTAGGTTAGGTCCGTTGGTACTAACCATATTACCAAGAAGATACGCGTACACAAGTGTTGATAAAATAACAGAGGGACTAAACACTGTACTAGAAGAGCATCTAATACATGTCTTTATGCATCACCCTTAATTCACGGGGGAAGCATTGATAAATCTTATCGAATACGAGCTCTAGATGAGCTAGCCGCTCCCAAAGAGTCGGCGAAATGAGCGAAGGTGTCCATTGAACAAGTTCACAGGCACCGAATTTAGGAAACTTTAGTATGTGCGGACACAGAGATGACAAGTCTGACGCCGTCAATGAAATCAAATTGAAGCACCCATCAAAGCTCAAACGCCATACCAGATTCAGTGCGCCACCAGCCTCGGATGCCGGTGGTGGTTTCGGGGGTGTTCGGCGACTTTCTGCCGGTTTCCTTACGCCACCACTGCAAATACGCTACCTTCGCCTTTAGCGACTGAGGTGCACATCGAAGTGGAAAGCGCCAGCCGGCGCCATCCTTCTCGAAGTAATGCGTAACTTCGTCTGGATCGCAGCTGACGGTTGTGCTATCGTTGAATAAGATAGATACACATCCGTTGCTGAACGTAACACAAAAACCGAACACGTGTGAATAATCAGCCCAGTGAACAACCCACAACGCCCCCTTCGGGTGCTGATTACCGCACGGGCGTGTGTGGCGAATAAACTGATCCACTACTAGGCGATGCTTTTTCTTGGCCAGCAGTGTTTGTTTTTACAGCGTCTTTTAATTTATGTATCACACATGCGAAACAGGGTGGTGGCCGTATGATTTTTTTAGGTCTCTCGAGGCGATTAGGCAGGAGCGCGTTGAGAACACGCTCAAGTAGCGACGATGTCCACGATGTACATGAATTCGCTTCGTAGAAGGTCTTTCGCACCAGGGCCGATCCCTCCATCCGGGCGTGAAAACGCTCTTGACGAGAAATGACGCTTCGCTGCACTCCGAACCAAGGATGTCAAGACGAAAAAGATCGCTCCTTGATTTGAATAAACAACAGGTTAACGGCCTCCCTCACGGTGTAACAGACCTCAACGGGCGTAAAGGGATACACACCAGTCAGCATGCGATACAGCACCACAACTGCTGACCATACGTCCCAGGCAGTCGAGGCGATATTTGCGCCAGCTTCCGGTGGCATTGTGAGATAGCAGCCGGCCAACGGGGCGATTATGTAGTCCTGCCCTTCTAGGCTGAGCGCCACTCGGAAGTTCCCTAACTTAACATGTCCGTTAGAGGTCAACAACACAGAGGATGGTTTGATGCACCGATGCACTACGTCATTTCTTGTAGGTAGTCGATGGCCAACAACAAGTTTTGAAACATTTGTCGGCTTTCCACAACGCTGAGTTTCGACCGTTGATCGAGAAGGTCCTGTAGGGAGATGTCGATCCAGTCAAAAACCATATATAAGCACGTCCCTTCCATCCAAAGCCATCTTAGCGGCTGCACAAACCTACTGGACAGCTTCTGCAGAATCTGAACCTCATCGAGTATATTGGCTCGGTGGACCGATGCAGTTTTTATGAAGTACTTTTCACCACCGGTGTGTTCGTACAATCCGGCGGAGCTGGGTCTGCGCTGTAAGTGGAAGTTGGGAGTGAACCATTGTGGGGCAACTCCAGCTCTTTTCATTTCAAAGCAAAGCGGATTTCGTTGTTTGCCTGCTTTTGCTGGAATGACTCAAGGTTAGTCGACAGTAGCGCTGCCTTCTCAGTCTTGGATCTTGCCGTAAGCATCTATTGCAGGGTGACTGAGATCAAATTTCGAAAGCTAAATCAGTAACATCTGCCCACACTACGTAGACCATGGGCCACTATTCCAGACGCCAAGGTCCAGTTTATAAGCGTTCAGAGGAACGTTGGATCCGATTGGAACGAGGACGCTGGAACAAAGCATAATTAGCAAACAGTAGACGGATCCTATGCTCGTCTTTCCATATGCATATGGATGCGGAAACCGCCAAAAAGCTTGATCATATTTGGCAATTACGATTTAAATTCCTTGCCTAGACGCAGCGGTTAAAAACGGCTGTAATGCACGTCAAGAAACTGGAACAATATTTTTATCTAGAAATAGGAAAGTTAGATCGGAAAAGTCATTTCTTGATTTATACTTAAGCAGACCTTCCTATTCAGTATAGACAACACCAGACACCCTGTTAGAATATTCCACCAGATAAGTCAAACGCAGCGTCTCATAGACAGGCTCTCGACTACTATTATACGTTGAACCCAAAAAGGTGTATCCCTTCTCAAGTGGGATCTTCTAATATTGTAATCGTTATTATTTAGCTAATATATTCGTTATTTCCTAATCACCTTATAACATATATACTAATATACGTACGTTTTGGTAGAGCTGAACCCATAGAGCGGTACATAATAATCTCGAGGTGCGTAAGCTGGGGATGAAGAAAGGTATAATGGAGTAGAGATACCACCGCATATTGTACCGTATTCTTTATAATTTTATCTAACCGTAAGCACAGATGCGCGAAATTATATATATATATATATAGAACTCCATGCAGATTCGTTGCTCCTTCAATTTCGGCTCTTTAAATCGCCAATCTCATTTTCTTCACTTTTAACCTATATATATATATATATATATATAGGTTGAAAGTGTGAAGAAAATAAGATTGGCCATTTTTAAAAAGCCGAAATTGAAGAAGCAACGAGTCTGCATGGAGTTCTATGTTAAAAACCATATCATATATTCTAAAGTGGTGGAAATGTTACAAACTCAAGTAGTGCCCGAAACACTGTGTATGTGTGGTAGAGTCGATTTCGCGACGGAAGCGAAGAGACCAAAGATGACTTCCATTCTTATAGGCTTTTGACGTCGATGACAGAAGAAAATGTTGAAAAACTTCGTGATATCTTACTCACCTATTGCCGAGTTACTATCTGGAAGATAGCTAAGTAATTGGAGATATCCTATGGATCAGTTGTAACAAGTCTTGACCAATATTTATACGTCAGAAGATTGGCAGCGAAGTGCGTCTCAAAATGTTGAATTTCCAGCAAATGAACACCCGTTGGGAAATATCCGAAATGAACCTTTAGGCGTTAGCAGACCTTATATGGAAGGTCTCAGAAATGCGTGATGCACCTGCGTCACTGGCAGCTAGCAGTGACTAATGTGGGACTCGGCGAACGTACTAAAACCGATATCCTCTCCACATCCTCAAGCTTGGAATTGCAGGGCAATTCTTCGAAACCCGCGGGGGAATCTCACATTCCAGCGCTCCATGCGCATTGCTTTTCCATCCTAAGGAGATGCGTCGTGAGTGCGTTGAGAGCCCAGCTGCTCTAGCGTGTGCTCGGCGTCGTCGGATTTTCCGGAGTCGCACAGGATGCATATGTCGGTTGCGGCGTTGTCCCCTCCATGCATTCTTGAAACTCTCCGTGGTACGACAGTTGTTCATGTCGACAGCTGAACCTGAACCGAGGGCCCGGTATGAGCTTTTTGTCCGCATAGACGATAGCAGTGGCCAGATCTAGATTCTCGTCGAGTTGTGGCTTGATTTTTTGCAGCAGAGGTGTAGCTCATGCTACTCGGATGGTCATTGGGTCGCTGTGCCGGACAAAGTGCAGGCTTCGCGCCTTTTCTGCCTAGATCGGTGAGGCAATGAAATCTGCCACGGAGGCTAGCATGCAGCGTTTGGCCTCGGATGCTCCCCCGAGTTAGACAAGACCAGGTCTTGAGAGACTCGGCTGGGCTTCTAGGCAATTTGTCTTAGGTGGGCTGTTCCTGTACGGCCTGTGACAAGAATTGCTCCCAAATGCTTGGCCTTGCATTTAATAAGAATCACATAGCTGTCGATGTACATAGCGGACCTGCGTTCTCTTTTAGCCCATGAGGGATATTATCTTTGCCTTTTGCCGCGGGCCGTGTAACGGGTCCCTGGGATCCTGCTTCTGGGGGATGCCCGCGGG
>QVRM01003969.1:0-45270 GCA_003439945.1 Dermanyssus gallinae
CTATTTCTTTCGACAATTATTTATTGCTCCGACGGTCGTCAATTTTTTTATTTGAATGTATTTTAATTAGAATTCAGTGGCGGCGTGTCCTAAGTAAATTAAATGTTTCGGGCTGACTCTCTGCCAAGATTTAACGTTCACGGGTCTGCTTTTGGCATTGCTTCATAAGCGGACCCCCGTAAATACAAATGTGCGCGGTGAGGCTCGAACCCGCGCACGTATCCTCCGGTCGCGAGGCACAGGCGAATGCACCACGCCACCGGGCTGGACCTGGGTGTCCTAAGTAGTTAGTGCACAATACTTCTATTGTCTTCCACAGTGCTTAAGTGCAGGCTCGACACCAGGTGTGGGAATCTTGTTATGGGTATTTTGCTTGCACATAGAAGTGTTATTGTAACGCATTAGAAAAGGGTGGCATCTTTGAGTTCTGTACCTTTTAGAAGGTTTAGGGCTTAAAATACATTTATGTATGACTACGTAAAAACATACAAGGATTGACTGACTGACCCCTTAACATTCTCACGCTCAGACAGTACGGGACTCAGCCACCATACAACAGGTATCACCAGCATGCCTTGGCGCCTGGCAATGGTCAAGCCGTAGGCTTGAGGCAATACTCACTAAAATCTTACATATACGCATGACAGTGCCTACATATGTGCATCTCCCTTAAGGTGATCCTCTGGTCTGCGGTATCATTGACACAGAATAGTAACTACGTATAGGCGGCGGGGAAGCCTCGGAAGCTTTAAATCGTTATGTTCTGCTTGTTGATTTGCGTACGGCAAGCGACTCTCATGCTTGCTTTCCACCACCCTTCTTTGTAAGATCTTTTCCTTTGTCTTCATAATACGTTGAACAGGCCTTGTCCTTCTGCCATTGATCGAGTGTTCCCTCGCGTTTTTCTTTGAGCCTCTTGGCTGTGTTATTCCTTAGGCGCCGACGTTCGGCTGCCCTTAGGACACAGGGCACTGTCCCTGCCAGCACGATTGAAGCCGCCGTACTAATGGCGTGATACCTCCGAATGGTACAAAGGGCGCCGATCCTTTCTCAAGAGCTTCGTCGTAGCGCCAGTGTCCATTGTAGGCGACATCCAAACTGGCGAGCCAAAGAAGATAATAGACTTGGGCACGGACATCGGTTGAGGATCCTATCTCTGGGACAGTGCGTGTTGGGTAACAGACGGACAATGTCATTAGCCGCCTTTTGCGCTTTGGCGGCCGCTATACTTTTTTTTTGTTCTGGGAGGTTTCGGGAATGCATGGTGCACATGCGCCACTAGCAGCCTGCGTGACTAGTGTGATACTTGCAAACCCACTAAACCCGGATTCCTCCCCACCCCCCCAGGCTCGGTATAACTTTGGCATTATATCGAAGCCGTGGGAGAGGCGTCTCTGCCGTTCTCCTTCAATCAGCTCTATCCCTGACTATCATCCCGCATGTCTACCTGCGGTTAGATAGGGGGATGCCATTTTGTAATCCGTCCTGTGAGGGTGCGTCAAGACCATGAGGGCCTGGCTGCTTTCCACCCCCTCCCTCGGCTTCTCGTCTCGACCACTCTCCCGGAAAACCCGCTCAAACCTCTCCCGCCTGGCCGTTTTATTGGCTGTCTTGAGTGTCAAAACGGCGTCGAACAAGTTCGTCGCCTCTCTCCATGCCTCCTCCAAAGTCATCATATGGGCGACCACCTCCTTGATGGGTCGGCCTCTCACAGCGGTTGGTGCTGCGTCCCGTGCTTCCCTGAGAGCATCACACCGCAGAACAGTATGCTCTACGTTGTCCGTTTCTCCAGAGGCGCACAGTACGCAAATATCGCTGATGGCCTGCTTGATCCTTGACAGGTAGCTCTGGAACTGGCCGTGTCCGGTCAGAACCTGAGTCATCCAGTAGGAAAGCTCCCCGTGTCGGCGGTCATACCATACCTTGAGGTCCGGTATCCGACTCTTGGTCCAGCTCTCTGTGGTCACACCGGGTCTTACCTGCGCCCATTCCTCATGCCAGGCCGATATGGTGGCACTCCTGGCCCTGGTGAGATCTAGACCTAGACCACTAGGAGGTCCCATGGCAGCATTTTGGCTAGGACCAGGAGAGTTTCGGTCGAGACTGTTCGATACGCCCGGCTTACCCTGATTGCCAGCGTTCGTTGGGTCGACCTTAGTGCCCCCCTAATTTTCGCCGTCCGCATTGCCATGTCCCCTCAGACTGGGGCTGCGTATAGCGCCGTTGATTCGGCCACCGAGGCCAGGAGCCTTCTTTTCACCTTAGCCACCCCACCGACCCTAGGCATGATCCGAGCCAGGTTCAGGGAGACCCTTTGGGCCTTTTCGGCCACGTATTTAACGTGTGCCGATCCGGTTAGTCCAGTGTCTAGCATGACCCCAAGGTAATTTACCTTCTTTCTGATTTCTATCGGGTGGCCCGCCATCACGAGGTTAATGCCGGTCGTCCTCTTTCTGCCTGTTAGGTACATCGCCTCCGTCTTGTCGGGCGCCAGTTTCAAGTGATGGGACTCCGTCCACTCGGACACCATTAAGAAGGCCTCATTGGCGGCGCTCTCCAGGGCTCTTTCGGTCCTGACCGTTATCATGAGTGCAAGGTCATCGGCGTACGCCAACGTCTCCACCCCATACGGGAGACCTCGGATCTCGAGCACCCCGTCGTAAGCTATGTTCCAGATCACGGGTCCTAGAATCAAGCCCTGTGGGACTCCGGCAGTAACCTCGTACTCCTGCCCCCCCGCAACCAAGCCTCTGTCATCCAGGTAGGATGAAATCATACCTGGACGGAGGTAGAGAGAAAAGCCCTTCCTCTTCATTGCCTCCACAAATATTTTCCAATTCATTGTGTTGAAGGCATTTTTGACATCCAGGAGGATCAGGAGCACGAATCCCCTTGTTTTAGGGGTCTTCACAAGTCTCCTCACCCGCCCGTTTTAGAACCTTTCTTAGAGCCCCTAATGCGGATCTGCCTTTCAGGAAACCGTACTGGGCATCTGATAGGGTGTTCTTTTCCTGAATCTCGTCGTTTAGTCTCTTGACCATAACGTTCTCCAGGATCTTACCCATGGCGTCAATGAGGCATATGGGCCGGTAAGCCGAAGTCTTCCTCCCGGATTTGGGGATCAGAACCAGGCTTGCCCTCTTCCACAGCCTCGGGAATCTCCCCTCTCTCAGAAGCTTGTTGACAAGGTCTTGGAAGACCTTAGGCCACCTTTTGACCAGTAGCCTCGCTACCTCTGGGGGAATTCCGTCTAGGCCGGGCGCTTTACCGGTTGCCAACCGATTCCGGGCTTGTTCGACCTCCTCCAGCGTCACCTTCGGAATGTCTTCCGGGGTGACCGAGAACTCCTCGTTTTCTCTCTGCGGCTGTGCCGGAAAAACACCGGTTACAGTCTCCTGCAGCACATCCGGGGGGAGTTTTGGGGGAGGTCTCCAGAGTTTGGCCATAACTATTCGGTACGGCAGGCCCCATACGTCGCTCTCCACCTCGTCTATCAGCTCTTTATCCGCTCGGGCTTTACTTTTGGCGATGACTCCTCGGAGTCTCGATCGAGCAGCCTTGTACTCCGTCAATATGGATTCAGCTCTTGCGGTCTCTCGCTCCCCGTAAAATCCCACCCCTCGGTTTCTTTGCGTTATCCAGTTGCGTGTTCTCGCGAAAACCCTATTTAGCCTAATGCAAGTCCTGCGGGCAGCTGCGATCCCTTTGTTCCACCAGTAGTTGGGAGGGTGGCGGCTCCCGTGGTGTTGTGAGGGAGCAGCTTTCTCGCATGCTGTAGAGAGTATGTTAATTATTTGATATTCATCCCCCACCATGTCTCCCAGCCGTTTGCAACCCTCGTTTATTTCAGCCACTAGAATCTTGGCGTCGAGTTTCCGCATCTGCCATCTCTTACTAGGGAGCAGGGCGAGGGCCACCTCGGAAGTACTGATGGTGAAACAGATGTATCTGTGGTCACTCATGGTCTCTTCCGTCCCCCTCACCCTCCACTCTACCACCAGTGGAAAGGCCGCCTCATTGACCATTGTTAGGTCAATGAAGGCCGTCTGGCTCCCTCTGGAAAAGGTGGGGATCCTTCCGTCATTGAGAACCATTACTCTTTTCAGTCATCCACTCCTCTAGAGTTTGAGCCCGTCTAGTTGTGGTTCGGCTACCCGATGCTATGCTGGCTGCGTTAAAATCCCCGGTGATCACTACCCTCTTACCGTGCATGTGCCCCCGCGCTCTGGGCAAGTTCCTCGAGAAATTCGTCGAGTTCCTCCTTCTCCCTGTTGAGAGAGAAGTAGCAGCTATAGAGGATCCCTAACCGGTCAATCTCCAGCCAGGAGAACCCCCTCCCCGACCCCCCCGCCCCTAATCGCGAGGTTTCTTTCGGAACCCGTCCACCAGATTGCGGTATTCGCCTCTGCGTCAGATACCCAGTCTGCCTTCCGCTTGGTGATCGCTATGTTTGGCTCGGAGAGCAGGCAGAGGCCTATGGACACTCTGCGTATCTCATCGAGCATGTCATGCGCCGCCCTGCAGCGGTTAAGGTTTACCTGAAGTATCTTTAAAATTGGTCGGATAAAGGGCCCTACCTACTAAGTTCCAATCACCCTTTCCGTCCTCTGCTGGGATAACGGTTGTCTTCTTATTCTTAGCCCCCTTGTCTTTATTCCCCTTTTTATTGCTCTTCTTGGTTATTTGGGCTTCTACTTGGGTCTCCTTGCCATCTGCCTGTCCTTTGGCGACGCCCCTTCGGGCCTCCCGCCGCTGCTCGACTTGCTTCCTATAGGCCGGGCAAGACATCCTATCCGTTCGGTGCCTCTCTATTCCGCAGACCAGACACTTTGGTGTCGTTGCTTTGCAATTGGCTACCAGGTGGTCAGGTTTACCACATTTGTGGCATACCCGAGGCACCTGGCTCTCTGCTTTGCAGTCTTGGGCCTTATGGCCCGGCCTATGACACTTGTAGCAGTTAGGGAGCCTAATCCACTCCTCAGGTCTGCACCACCTCGAGCCCAGCTTAAGGGTCTCGCAGGAGCATATGACTCTTGCCGCCGCCGGGGACGCCGTAACCAGTGCGTACTAAACTTCAGCTCTTCCGAGCCTTAGCTCGGTACCTGTGATCTTGGCGCCGGCCGGAAGCTGCAAGGCCTTTTGCAGTTCCCTTTTGACCTGCTCCCCGTCCAGGAGTGGGTCAATCCCCCACAGGGCGATGGTCTGCCCCTGGTTAAGCTCTCGGCAGTCGGCCTGCATCTTTGCAGATTCCCGAATGGCCGCCGCCATTTTCTCTCCTGCGCCCTTTTCACTCTCCTCTATTCTAATTATAAGGTCACCCTCCTTACTTTTAACTACCCCCTTAACCGTTATCCCGGCGCCTTCCTGCTGCCTGACTTGTTCTCTAACACCCCGGAGAGTGTCGGCGAAGGTTTTTCCCTCTTCGACCTTAACCCTGAGGGTGCTCCTTGCTCCCTGCTCCGCCCGGGTGGTAGCCTCCGGTTTGGCTCCGGTGTTCCTTGTTTGTCTCGAGCAAACCTCTAGAAGGCCACTGCCGTCGCCGGCCTTACGGCAGCAGATTTCCAGAGCCTGTAGAAGCGTCTGTGTACGGCGCTCCTTTGTGGCGTGCATCAGCGGGGGTTTCTCCCCGCCAGCCAGCCCCAGCGCTTTTCCCACGACAGCTTGGAGCACCCCCAGGGTCGTGGTCCCTAGTTCTTCTTCCGGGTTTATCACTCCCACTACCAAGTACCGTTGAGAGGCCGCTTGGTTTCCTGAACCCTCTAAGAATTCGACGGCGTCGCTATCTTTAAGAACAGCGGCCGTCCCTGCGCTCATGTCAGCCACCGCTGCGAGCGTAGGAAACTGTGCCGCCAGCCCCTCTATTTAACCCCTATCCGAATCAGACCCCTTAGCGATAACCGCTACCCTAACCTCCCTCTGAGTGGTGAGGGCGTCAGTGGTGACCTTTAAGTGTTTAATCACCCTCTCAGGCCAGTGTCCCTTGACGGCTCTCACCAGCTCTTCCGGAGTGCTAGCCCTTTCTATACTATTTTCTATCTCCAGTTCCAGCTCCTTGGCCCTCTCTTTATCCAGCTTCCCGTGACAGCGTGCGCATAAAAGTTCGAGGCCTTTTACCCGCTCGCTTATCTCCTCTCGTTGGATGTCTTTCCTATTCTCCAGTACCCCGTCCTCTCTTAGACCCTCGAGCTCCTCCCTCAGTCTGTTATCGTTAGTTAGTATATTTCTATATAATATATACAATATTCTTACTATATAATATACTATACTATAGCATACAATATATATTAATGTATCTTAATACACACACACATTAATGTAAGCATATATATAAATATATAAACATACATATATATGTATCTCCCGGACTGGCGCCCTCCCAGCTGTTTCCTGGCTGGTGATTCTTCTTCACCCGTTGTTGAGCAGTAAATAATTACCTCTTTCCCGTCACGCCTCTTAGGCCGGCTTTCTTCCCTCTACGCCGGTTTCTCTCCACCCCTCGCCGCTTTCCTCTCCACCCCTCGCCTCCAACTCTTTCCACTCCTTACTGACGAACTCTCACCGAGAAACCAATATGGCGGCCCCCAGTGGCCGGAAACCAAGACTGGCGGCCCCAAGTGTATAAGCCTAGTAATCGAGAAGTAGAAATAGAAAAAATTCCAACTTGGCCCGTCTGTCCTCAACAAACGCGGCCCCAACTAGTATCTGGAAAGGAGGGCTACTAAGTACAGTACCTTTGTAGGCGAGAGTGTACCGTTTCGCCGACCAGGTGGTTCTCTCTTCATCGTCGTTGGGATCGCCGATACTGAGTGTGAACCAATTATTCTCGAAAAGTGAGCAATAAACCTCGAAAAACCACCAAAACACAATAAAACTCTGTCGCAGGCCTTCACGCACCAACGCTACAGGTCCGGCACCGGGCACCCCGGAGTAACGCGAGTTTTTTCGGTATGTACCACAGAGCTCGACTAGACACGTCCGCACAGTTCGACTGCCAGACAGAGACTGGCGGCCGCTATACTGACAAGAGGCGGTTCCCCGCAGTCCACGGTCTAGATGTATACCCAGGTATCTTGCCGTATCCTCAAGTTCATCGTTTTCGCCGCTCGGCGTAAGCTTTAAATTATCATCATTTATTTAAATTGCCTTGTTTAGGTATATAGTCAATGGTCAAATGGTATAATAAAAAAAGCGTGAGCTTTAAAGGACCGTATTTCGTTTTCTCGATGAGTTGGATCGCTTCACTTTTCTGAGGGGCGAGTCGAGAGGCCGGCATAACTCATCCATCTATCGATATCCGCCAGCGCAAGATCATCAGCGGAGGCAAGTAATTCTACTCCCGGCAGGATGTTTAGGACGTCATTGTATGCCAGAAATCAGAAAGGTGATCCAACGATTAAACCCTGCGGCACTCGGGCAGTCATCTGCACCTTGGTGCACCGGTCTTCGACCGCCCTATTCTTCAGGTTCTCGGCAACTAACCGCAATAGATACGGTGGTACGTTCTTCCGCTGGAGCGTCTTCAGAACCACTTTTCACGGGATACTGCTGAACGCATTTTTACATCCAGTAGCACAACTAGAATAAAATTCCTAGTCTTCCAAGTTGACTTCTTGTTAAGTTTGGCCTTTTGGATTCTGTACCTGGTATTTTCTTTCCCGCTGTCTGTCGCATGTATTTGTCAAAATATGTATAATATTTGTTATTTTTTAATCAATTATTACTTTTTTTTCAATATAGCGCAATGTCGTACGCATAATTGTATTTTCTTGATGAATGGGCAGGACACGGAAAACTTAAAACGCGAAATATAAAGCGTCTGAACGAGCAATTCAATATTGTAAATGCTACTAATAAATTGCAATACAAACGCGAACTGACTGAATGTATATTAAACTTAGTTGCGGTTTTGTGTAAAATATAAATATAATAAACAATGTCCCCCTAAGTTAGTTCAATTTAGACCAAATAGCAGAGCAGATTGCGCGGAAGTCCTATTTGAACAAATTCTAGAAAAATCTATGCTCTAACGTCCTAAAGTACATAAGGTAAAATTCTGTGGGTCACATACACACATTTTAAATCGCATGTGCTACTATTTTGTCCCATATGTCTCTCTGTAACAATTTGTGCAGTGGGCAAGGATCCGCGGGTCTGTTTCCTTCGGGGTTTTATAAGCAGCATTCCTCTCCGGGCCACATTCATGATTGTTACTATCGATGCACGTAATATTTCTACTGTGATTTTTTTTTCTGAAAGCTCTTTCCATCCATCCTAAAATTGTGCCTACGTTGTCTCGCCAGTCGCATCATTCGCTTCTCCATTTGTTTAAGAAGCCCGGGTGTGATTTTGTTTGCTTATAGTCATCCATATTTGTATGTTCTTATGTTCATGCATTTATCGGGGCTAGCTTATTGCAATGCGTTTATCACTGGTTAACGCGTTCGTCAATTAAAATGCGTTTCATGTTAAAACTGTTTATATGAAAACGTTGCTGACACAACCACAAACTACCTGAGCGGTGACTTCTGGTTTCGTCCGGCCTATGGGGTTACAAACCTGAGGAATACCGTCTAAGTTTAGCAAGCTATCGCTTAGGCGTAAATGCTTGCGTAGTTTAACCTGCTTTACTTGACTGCCCGCGATGCCGAACCGAGTGCTGCGAGGGGGTTTGAGAGCATCTGTGCTCGGCGCTGTGCGCGGGGTAGTCCGTGGCACAGTACAACACTGACGGGTCCCACAGTCACACGGGAAAGGAACTGGGACGTCCAACACAAGAAGGGCATGACGCCATAGCCCTAGCCTTGCTGGGAAAACTGCCTAAAGTCTGGCTAACTCTGCCGGGCAAGAAAGAGTCTGTCAATATTTTACGTGGCTAATTATTATCATCGTATTTATTTTACTCAGATTGTGTATGCATATAACATAGACAATTGGCACCATTGGGGGAGAAGCATCTGTGGTACAGGCAGATATCAAGAGAGTTCTTGACTTCGGTCAGAAGAGTGGTCTTAAGCTCAACCCCCAGAAGTGCGAAATTATTTACAAAGGCCACCCGAACATACCCGCCTTTGAGGCACTTCTCCCGGGGTGCAAACAAGTCGAGGCAGCATATATGACGCTCTTAGGGTCCCCTGTGGGGTCGGCCGCCACTCACCCAGAACTCGCAGGTAAGATAAAGAGTCTTTGCTCTCGCCTAAACCGGCTAAACCTGCTTAATCCCCATAGCGCATATCACCTATTAAAATCATCGTTGGGCTCATCGAGAATTATCCACTTCCTCCGCAGCACAGACGTCGGAGCAAACCAGGACCTGCTGAGGGAGTTAGACAATAGCCTAAGGACCAGCCTTAGCGACCTCCTCAATCTAAACTTGGCCGACAACAACTGGGCTCAGGCCACCCTTCCTCTTAGACTCGGAGGTTTGGGAATCCGCTCTGCAGCAGATCTGGCAGCCAGCTGTCACGTTGCTTCATTATACGCCTCAGAAGCTACAGTCCAGCACATCAGTCCGGCCATAGCCCTGCAGGCTTTCCAGGATGCCAAAAAAGCTGCTGATACAAGATTCGAGAACCTCGCAGGCCTACTCCCAGAGGCAAACAAACACCTGCAGAGGTCCTATGACGATCTCATAGTATCCAAGAAATATCAGCGTTTACTGTCCGATGCACTGTCCACGGCAGACAAAGCCCGACTACAGGCGGTTGTCCAAAAAGGGGCTAGCAAATGGCTCCAAGCCATCCCTTCCTCAAACCTTGGCACTTTACTTGATCACGAAAGTTTTCGTCTGTGCATCGGCTTGAGGTTGGGAACAAGACTAACGGAGGAACACCGGTGTCCGTGCGGAGCACAAGTGGACATTTGGGGAACCCACGGGCTATCCTGCAACAGAAGCGAAGGACGTCAAAGCCGTCACAGCGAGATTAACGAGATTACCGCCCGGACCTTAAGGTCAGCTCTACTGCCATGTATTCGAGAGCCAACCGGCCTCCTGAGAAGCGACGGAAAGAGGCCTGACGGTCTCACCCTTATCCCTTTTAAAAGGGGAAAGGCGCTTATTTGGGATGCTACAGTCACCGACACGCTCGCCCCCTCGAACATGGAGGCCAGCGCATCAGCCGCTGGCTCCGCAGCACGCAAGGCTGAACGTCGTGGTCCCTAGTTCTTCTTCCGGGTTTATCACTCCCACTACCAAGTACCGTTGAGAGGCCGCTTGGTTTCCTGAACCCTCTAAGAATTCGACGGCGTCGCTATCTTTAAGAACAGCGGCCGTCCCTGCGCTCATGTCAGCCACCGCTGCGAGCGTAGGAAACTGTGCCGCCAGCCCCTCTATTTAACCCCTATCCGAATCAGACCCCTTAGCGATAACCGCTACCCTAACCTCCCTCTGAGTGGTGAGGGCGTCAGTGGTGACCTTTAAGTGTTTAATCACCCTCTCAGGCCAGTGTCCCTTGACGGCTCTCACCAGCTCTTCCGGAGTGCTAGCCCTTTCTATACTATTTTCTATCTCCAGTTCCAGCTCCTTGGCCCTCTCTTTATCCAGCTTCCCGTGACAGCGTGCGCATAAAAGTTCGAGGCCTTTTACCCGCTCGCTTATCTCCTCTCGTTGGATGTCTTTCCTATTCTCCAGTACCCCGTCCTCTCTTAGACCCTCGAGCTCCTCCCTCAGTCTGTTATCGTTAGTTAGTATATTTCTATATAATATATACAATATTCTTACTATATAATATACTATACTATAGCATACAATATATATTAATGTATCTTAATACACACACACATTAATGTAAGCATATATATAAATATATAAACATACATATATATGTATCTCCCGGACTGGCGCCCTCCCAGCTGTTTCCTGGCTGGTGATTCTTCTTCACCCGTTGTTGAGCAGTAAATAATTACCTCTTTCCCGTCACGCCTCTTAGGCCGGCTTTCTTCCCTCTACGCCGGTTTCTCTCCACCCCTCGCCGCTTTCCTCTCCACCCCTCGCCTCCAACTCTTTCCACTCCTTACTGACGAACTCTCACCGAGAAACCAATATGGCGGCCCCCAGTGGCCGGAAACCAAGACTGGCGGCCCCAAGTGTATAAGCCTAGTAATCGAGAAGTAGAAATAGAAAAAATTCCAACTTGGCCCGTCTGTCCTCAACAAACGCGGCCCCAACTAGTATCTGGAAAGGAGGGCTACTAAGTACAGTACCTTTGTAGGCGAGAGTGTACCGTTTCGCCGACCAGGTGGTTCTCTCTTCATCGTCGTTGGGATCGCCGATACTGAGTGTGAACCAATTATTCTCGAAAAGTGAGCAATAAACCTCGAAAAACCACCAAAACACAATAAAACTCTGTCGCAGGCCTTCACGCACCAACGCTACAGGTCCGGCACCGGGCACCCCGGAGTAACGCGAGTTTTTTCGGTATGTACCACAGAGCTCGACTAGACACGTCCGCACAGTTCGACTGCCAGACAGAGACTGGCGGCCGCTATACTGACAAGAGGCGGTTCCCCGCAGTCCACGGTCTAGATGTATACCCAGGTATCTTGCCGTATCCTCAAGTTCATCGTTTTCGCCGCTCGGCGTAAGCTTTAAATTATCATCATTTATTTAAATTGCCTTGTTTAGGTATATAGTCAATGGTCAAATGGTATAATAAAAAAAGCGTGAGCTTTAAAGGACCGTATTTCGTTTTCTCGATGAGTTGGATCGCTTCACTTTTCTGAGGGGCGAGTCGAGAGGCCGGCATAACTCATCCATCTATCGATATCCGCCAGCGCAAGATCATCAGCGGAGGCAAGTAATTCTACTCCCGGCAGGATGTTTAGGACGTCATTGTATGCCAGAAATCAGAAAGATGATCCAACGATTAAACCCTGCGGCACTCGGGCAGTCATCTGCACCTTGGTGCACCGGTCTTCGACCGCCCTATTCTTCAGGTTCTCGGCAACTAACCGCAATAGATACGGTGGTACGTTCTTCCGCTGGAGCGTCTTCAGAACCACTTTTCACGGGATACTGCTGAACGCATTTTTACATCCAGTAGCACAACTAGAATAAAATTCCCTAGTCTTCCAAGTTGACTTCTTGTTAAGTTTGGCCTTTTGGATTCTGTACCTGGTATTTTCTTTCCCGCTGTCTGTCGCATGTATTTGTCAAAATATGTATAATATTTGTTATTTTTTAATCAATTATTACTTTTTTTTCAATATAGCGCAATGTCGTACGCATAATTGTATTTTCTTGATGAATGGGCAGGACACGGAAAACTTAAAACGCGAAATATAAAGCGTCTGAACGAGCAATTCAATATTGTAAATGCTACTAATAAATTGCAATACAAACGCGAACTGACTGAATGTATATTAAACTTAGTTGCGGTTTTGTGTAAAATATAAATATAATAAACAATGTCCCCCTAAGTTAGTTCAATTTAGACCAAATAGCAGAGCAGATTGCGCGGAAGTCCTATTTGAACAAATTCTAGAAAAATCTATGCTCTAACGTCCTAAAGTACATAAGGTAAAATTCTGTGGGTCACATACACACATTTTAAATCGCATGTGCTACTATTTTGTCCCATATGTCTCTCTGTAACAATTTGTGCAGTGGGCAAGGATCCGCGGGTCTGTTTCCTTCGGGGTTTTATAAGCAGCATTCCTCTCCGGGCCACATTCATGATTGTTACTATCGATGCACGTAATATTTCTACTGTGATTTTTTTTTCTGAAAGCTTTTTCCATCCATCCTAAAATTGTGCCTACGTTGTCTCGCCAGTCGCATCATTCGCTTCTCCATTTGTTTAAGAAGCCCGGGTGTGATTTTGTTTGCTTATAGTCATCCATATTTGTATGTTCTTATGTTCATGCATTTATCGGGGCTAGCTTATTGCAATGCGTTTATCACTGGTTAACGCGTTCGTCAATTAAAATGCGTTTCATGTTAAAACTGTTTATATGAAAACGTTGCTGACACAACCACAAACTACCTGAGCGGTGACTTCTGGTTTCGTCCGGCCTATGGGGTTACAAACCTGAGGAATACCGTCTAAGTTTAGCAAGCTATCGCTTAGGCGTAAATGCTTGCGTAGTTTAACCTGCTTTACTTGACTGCCCGCGATGCCGAACCGAGTGCTGCGAGGGGGTTTGAGAGCATCTGTGCTCGGCGCTGTGCGCGGGGTAGTCCGTGGCACAGTACAACACTGACGGGTCCCACAGTCACACGGGAAAGGAACTGGGACGTCCAACACAAGAAGGGCATGACGCCATAGCCCTAGCCTAAGTCTGGCTAAACTGTCTAAAGTCTGGCTAACTCTGCCGGGCAAGAAAGAGTCTGTCAATATTTTACGTGGCTAATTATTATCATCGTATTTATTTTACTCAGATTGTGTATGCATATAACATAGACAATTGGCACCATTGGGGGAGAAGCATCTGTGGTACAGGCAGATATCAAGAGAGTTCTTGACTTCGGTCAGAAGAGTGGTCTTAAGCTCAACCCCCAGAAGTGCGAAATTATTTACAAAGGCCACCCGAACATACCCGCCTTTGAGGCACTTCTTCCGGGGTGCAAACAAGTCGAGGCAGCATATATGACGCTCTTAGGGTCCCCTGTGGGGTCGGCCGCCACTCACCCAGAACTCGCAGGTAAGATAAAGAGTCTTTGCTCTCGCCTAAACCGGCTAAACCTGCTTAATCCCCATAGCGCATATCACCTATTAAAATCATCGTTGGGCTCATCGAGAATTATCCACTTCCTCCGCAGCACAGACGTCGGAGCAAACCAGGACCTGCTGAGGGAGTTAGACAATAGCCTAAGGACCAGCCTTAGCGACCTCCTCAATCTAAACTTGGCCGACAACAACTGGGCTCAGGCCACCCTTCCTCTTAGACTCGGAGGTTTGGGAATCCGCTCTGCAGCAGATCTGGCAGCCAGCTGTCACGTTGCTTCATTATACGCCTCAGAAGCTACAGTCCAGCACATCAGTCCGGCCATAGCCCTGCAGGCTTTCCAGGATGCCAAAAAAGCTGCTGATACAAGATTCGAGAACCTCGCAGGCCTACTCCCAGAGGCAAACAAACACCTGCAGAGGTCCTATGACGATCTCATAGTATCCAAGAAATATCAGCGTTTACTGTCCGATGCACTGTCCACGGCAGACAAAGCCCGACTACAGGCGGTTGTCCAAAAAGGGGCTAGCAAATGGCTCCAAGCCATCCCTTCCTCAAACCTTGGCACTTTACTTGATCACGAAAGTTTTCGTCTGTGCATCGGCTTGAGGTTGGGAACAAGACTAACGGAGGAACACCGGTGTCCGTGCGGAGCACAAGTGGACATTTGGGGAACCCACGGGCTATCCTGCAACAGAAGCCAAGGACGTCAAAGCCGTCACAGCGAGATTAACGAGATTACCGCCCGGACCTTAAGGTCAGCTCTACTGCCATGTATTCGAGAGCCAACCGGCCTCCTGAGAAGCGACGGAAAGAGGCCTGACGGTCTCACCCTTATCCCTTTTAAAAGGGGAAAGGCGCTTATTTGGGATGCTACAGTCACCGACACGCTCGCCCCCTCGAACATGGAGGCCAGCGCATCAGCCGCTGGCTCCGCAGCACGCAAGGCTGAACGTCTAAAGACCAACAAATACGCCCAGCTCACCGACGAGTTCATTTTTGTGCCACTAGTATTGGAGACACTAGGGGGACCTGGCCCTGAGGCATGGTCACTTTTACAGAAGATTGGCAAACGAATTGAACTCACGACGGGGGACAAAAGAGCTTTCGACTTTCTACTCCAGCGGCTATCTCTGGCGGTTCAGCGCGGCAATGCGGCAGCAATTATGGGTACAATGAGGGGCTGCCTCAAGGATAAGCTCGATTGGTAGCACCCCTCACAAGCCCAAGAGTAGTTAGATATTCATATTCCACTGTAACTTCAAAATGAAATAAAACCATATTTACCATTAACATAGACAATTACACAGATTATACAACTGTACAGTCAGCTGATCGCGGCATGTTATTCGAGAGAGATAGTGCAATAATCTCTTCGCAAGGGCCAGACAGGCAGGCGCATAAATCTTCGTACACACCTGAGAGCACAGTCGACAGATGCACTCTGTGCACTCCTTGTGGAAGCTCGTGTTTGAACAAACCAGGTGAAGGTAGCCGTGATCTATGTGTCTGGTGTGCACGTGACGATTGCCACATGCAAGATTAGATCAAAGGTGAGAGGCACTGACAATATCCAGGTCTCCAGCCTCTCGTCGGACTTGCTCAACATTATTTTCCCGTTCTGAGATAAAGCTCTCAACGGTACTGTACGCGGCATCCTCAACCTCAATCGAATGATCTCAACAACCAGTGCACAGCCTGACATTAGGTACACAAAGCAGTTCCTTGTCCGCATTGACAGGCAAAATACTCGCTTCATGTTTATTGTGAAACACCTTTCAAGCAAACCAAAGTTTACTCGAGTAAGATGTCCCCATACTTTGTCAAGACCATAAATCAGCGTGGGGATATTCTTGAGGTAGAAGAGTGCCACTGCCGTCGAGACAAACAGTCGCCGGACGTCGCCTATTTCTCCATAAAGAGAGATTAGGGCCGTGCGCACTGACTCGACGATGTGAGCAGTGATGGTCGTCCCATGATAATGAAGCCGAAGCTCCAGATACCGGAAAGAGTTGACGAACTCCAAGGATTGGCCGCCGCAACGTATAACGTTTTTAGCAGCTAATCGACCTCCTCTTCTGAATTTCATAGCTTTAGTCTTCATGGCGTTTATTTCAAGCCACCTTGAGACAAGCAACAACTCCGCCAGGGAAGTGATGCGCTTGATGAAACCTAGGCTGTGACGAGCGACCACTATCTCATCTGCGTGCATCACAACTGTGGCCTTCTGGAACTCCTGTCGAATATAACCGACAAAATCCGCAAGCAAATGAGTGAAGGAGACGCAGCTCAATGGGTCGCCATGCGGGTTTCCACATATCGCTTTACCTGCAACACTTTCTGTTCACTTTGTACAAGTAAGGTTTTTTCATCAAGAAGAAGCTTAAAGTTATGCTCAGCAGAGAGCCACCAACTCCTGCGTGTAGGAAGCGCGCTGAACCTGCCTGGCAGTTCAAGACCTACAGTTCAAGATCTCCTACTCCATCAGCTGCGCTGCCTTTCTACATACCTTATTGAGGAATTTTAAGAATTTTTTCACAACATTTTTAGAAACATTCTGACATTAAGGTATTTTAAAATGCATTTATTTGTCCTTTACTATTAATCTGCTAGTATAAACCTGTTGAGTGGCACCGACTTTACCTACTGAACAAATGTTTAGCCTATTTTAAGCCATCGGCGTATGGGTTCGTAGAAGTTTGGGCTACGTTGTATGGGAAATAAGCATTCCTTTAGCATAAACTTGGTCGCGAAATCCGCCAGCCCCAAGTAAGGTATTCTGATGCCTGGTAGATCTTTATTAGGGTAGCCATTAGAGGCCCGTCTCCTACGTCTAAGAGCTCTGTAAAATGATGAATGTTATATTTATTGCCGTCTTCTGTGACTGTAAAGCTAACTGTCTATCTACGTTGACCATTTGCTTGGGGTTCCCGAATTGCAGTTGCTGTAGTTGTTATCATAGCTGTAGACATCGGCACATTTCTCTGGACTCTGAAAGAAATACGTCGCGAACGGCCTGGGCCTCTAGTGGTAAACTCGACAATCGGCAAGATGTTTGTCAAGCCTCCGATTGACTCGTACCAATCACTCTACGTATTTAACTTGACCAACCATAAAGACTTTGTGGCTGGAAAACTACCCATCGTGCATGAGCTCGGTCCTTATGTATACAGGTAAGATGGCTGCGATACACATTTTGTAAGATGCATTTTGTACGGAATGTGCATACAACAATACACATTAATACAGTAACCGTTCTACATTACTGTTTATTAATTTGGAAAAAAATGACAAATATGCTCATTGAAGTAGTTTGGGTGCGTAAAGTTGTCACTTGCTTAGCCGTCAACGCACTACAAGGCTGTTTTGCCAGTTTAATTCTGACACTTTTTGCGTTCAGATGTTAAACTGGCTACGCCGACCCCTGTTTGCATCTTGATGCGTCTCATGTAAAGCATAGCTGGCCAGCTACTGATAACCTTAATTTTAATCGTCTATAATACACTCTACTATACGGATACTTACGGCTGTACTCATCCTTATTTCCCGAGGCCTGGTTCGGACTCTCCACGGTTTAGTTGCTTTCTTATTGCGGTCTCCCATTTTCTCAAATAGAAGCATGTGCCATTAGATGTCCGGTCCTTGGCATCGCATATTACGCGGATGCCTGAGTTCCTCTTGAATATATCCACATATTTTATATATCCACATATCTTAGAGTGGACGAACATATGCATTTTGATATGTGTTTATTATCAATCCTTATAAGAAGACGATAAAATGGTAACAAATGTATGCTTTTCGTTGATACAATATCTAAATAAATTAAGCTACGGTGATATTTTGTGCAATACATATAGTCATAAAAAGTTAATTTAATTTTACTGCTGTATATAATATTTGTCCTGTACGTTTAAGCAGTAAACATGTTAAAATAGCGTTTAATAAGCTACGAAGAGCGCACTTCTGCGTGGTATCGTTCATATCATCATCTGACACAATTACATTGTTCGTAGGTCTCATGACATCTCTTGGTGCTATGCAAAAAAATGACGAAGCCCGTTTACCGCATAACGCACTGCGACGTGCAGATTCTTTATGCTCTTTTATACATCGCTAGTCATCGCAACTGTCCTGAAAACGTCAGGACTGACCTCGTTTCGATCTATGTATAGATTCCTATCCCAACCGAAGAGTGAACTGCTGTTACATAATCTTCTATAAAGAGAGCCGTATCAGCCAAGAGGCAGACTGGATTATTTCCAATGTCGATGTGAGGAGCATTATCAACTGGCTTACGAACGGCTTAACGTTTTCAATGAAGCTACGCTTTTATGTATCTAAATAAACTTGACGCCGCGTACAGTACCATTCAAGAGCTTTATCTCGAAATAGGAAAATGCTATTAAACAAGTCCGACAAGAGGCTGGAGACCTGGATATTGTCAGTGCCTGTCACCTCAATCGCCACGCGTATACCAGATTACTTAAATTGTGGTCTGTTCAAACACGAACTTCCACGAGGAGTACACACAGTGCATCCGTTGACTGTGCTCTTAGGTGTGCACGAAGTTTCATGCGACTGCTTGTCTGGCCCTTGCGAAGAGATCGCTGCGCTGCCTCTCCCAAATAACATGCCGCGAGCAGCTGACTGTATAATTGTCTATGTTATATGCATACCCAATCTAAGTGAAATAAATGATGCCACCCGATTGCATCGCATACGAGACTCCAGAAGACCGTCCTTTTATAATTGTAGCAACAAATCGTGTTGGCAAGAACTCCGTCGAGAGAGCGAGTCTTATTAGCTATTGGTTATGACCGGCATGTAGGGTGCACACAGAGACGCCTTCTCTAGAACTTAAGCTGATATCCTTAGACATTCCATTTAAAGTTTTAGAGCAAAGTCTAAGAAGTCCTATAGCACTAGCACCGATTAAAATTACATTAGCTTTCTCGCTCTGAGCGCGACCAGATTTATGGCTCTACACCTGCTGCACAGTGCTGTTGAATTGCTACTGTACTGTCATTAACCAAACGTATATAGTCCCATCTATCCGTTTTTAATAAAACACGAATGGTGGATAGCTCGTTGTGCTTTCTCAAATTAAGCGCGTTTCTTGTAAATTAAAACGTTGTATGACGCAGCTTTTTTTAACGCTCAACTGACAACCACATTTTAGACGCTCGTAATGGGCTAAGTTGCCTGTGGCACTATCGTCATCGCGTTCTCGTACTGGAATTTTATAGGCTTTCTCCAGTCGAGATATGTAGCAGCAGGGCAATGACAACCACGTCCAACAAATTCAACCAGCACGGCCGGGGCTTGAACTAGTGATGTTTTTGCTAACCGTGGTTACCATGGAAACGCCCCGTTTCGAACGGTGCGTTAGCCGCCTAAACCACCGTCACTACAAGCTTAATCAATAATTCTCCGCATTGTGGATCTGAATTTATTTCTGTTGTGGCTTTGTCTAGGTCTGAACGCATCAAGGATTATTTTGAGTATGGAAACATCACTATTGGGTTTCGCGACCGGCGAATCTACTTTTTCGAGCCAAGTATGTCGAACGGAAGCAAAGATGATAAAATTACAATATTGAACTACGCCGCCATGGCTTTTTTTACTCCCGAGGGCAACTCTCGCCTTCCGGCTTCTGCCATAAGCAAGAAAACATTCTTCATAAATACTACCGTTGACGAGTACTTTTATAGCGGGTAAGTTTCTGATTCTTTATTTTTCATACGATAACAAGGATTTTGTTTATGCTCGTAATATATGGCAATGAGTCCGCTATAAACATAATTTCGTTGTCGTCGCGTGTTCGTACTAAACCTACCAGAACGTTTACGGTGACCTATTCTATCTAAAACTAATTTTCTTTGGTTTACAACAGTCTTACCTTCTATAATGTAGACGTATGCCTTTATAGTATCTTCCAGATTTAGACGTCTGCGGTCATCAATATGCGTATCTCCCTTTGCCCAGTAGCGTCAGAGCCACACAGCATAGTTCCAAGTATCCTTCTACTTCTGTTAAAAGTGTTTATGAAGCTCGGCCTTATGGACCTTAGCTCTGCGAGTTCTTGTCGCCCTCATATCAGAAGGTACTTTGACACGTCTTCTTGTCAAGTTTAAATGGTTGATCCATGAGACATTGATTATTATTAGTCTATCGCGCAAATATTTTTTTTAGACGACATGCTCAGATCATAACTTATCTTTGGGAATGATCGTCTCTGCTATGTTCAAAAAGTCGAAAAGCCTGTACATGTAAAACAAAAGCCTGCTTTCCGACATGTTAATATACTATTGTAAACTACCTGTCTTCAATAGTGTCATGCACATTTTCTTTAATATCTGTTAGTCGCTGTTGCCGAGATTATTATTAAATTCCTAAATAAATTTGCAACATTCGCCTTTAATCTAGATGACGAAAAATAAAATGTTCAATTTGTGAAGTTGAAACTCGAACTGCACTTCAAGTTGATCTTTATATCATCATAAGAAGTCACAAGAAGAAGATTCTGTTAGCACTTTGGAGTGGACAATTGTCTCCGTGCTAACATGTGATTACGGGTTCTCTAACCCAGGGTTAACCCAGTTCAGCAATGTGACCCGAACAGACGCTGCATTCCCTCATGGGATGTCAAGCGACAGCCTCTGACGCAAGAATTCGGATGCTCTCGAGTCTCCCGTTGAAAGATTAAGGCTTCTGCCTACGCATCGAATCAGTTTGGGCGTAAGGGGGCCTGCAGTTCCCATAGTCTCGAACGCCAACGGACAAAATTCGTGCGAATAGTCCACACTGGAATATTTCCTGCATTTGTTAGCCTCAGCTAACCTGGAAGCATGACCTGCTCGGTCCGCACCTGCACCGACCATCGAAGGGACTAACGAGTCGGTTACAGTTGCGTCCCAAACAAGCATGCGGCCACGCTCAAAGGGCGTCAAAGTCAGGCCGTCAGGTCTTTTTCCGTCATCCCTCGATAGACCCGGGGGCTCTAAAACACATGGGAATCCGGCAGATCGAAGTGCGCGACTAAAGGTGTTATTTAAGGCGGAGTGACGTGTTCGTCGGCCTGTACTTAACGCGCATGACAGGCCATGATGGGCCAACGCTTCCACAAAATCACCGCAACGACATCGGTGGGGCACGACTAGGTCAACACCAAGCCGCAGCCCTGAGCTTATGCGCGTCGTCTCGTCGTCCAACAGAGTCCCGATTCGCGGACATGGTAAAGCGTGTAGCCAAGCCCCAGCTTCTTGACTACTAACAGCCTGGCTTTATCAGCGACAGAAGGTGCTCTATTAATCAGGTTTGCTAGTCGCTTTTATTATAGAGGAGTTGTCCAATTGCCCTGGTTAGCCCTATCGTCGGGAGGAGAATCAAATAGCGACAATTCGTCGGTCACTCTTTGAAGTTCACCGTTATAGGCGTCCCACTCATCACTGTCCAATAATGCTTTAACCCTGTCCGCCGCCTGGGTCAAGACGACACGATTGCAGGTCCTGCCATCATGACCGCGTCTGGCGCACCTATACCGCTTTAAGAGACCGGGAGCATTACCTGTTCCCTTGCCGCAACGGTCAGCTTAAGATTTAGTATGATCTCTAAAATGTCTAAGCTAAGTCCATGAAATGGCTGTAAGAGCTAAAAAAACAAGATCTAAGAAGGAATAAGCCGCAGTGGGCCCCCAATTAAGGTAGTATGCCCGCCGCGAAGTCAAGTTTGTCTCTTCGACTGTCTAATGCCTATATATATATAGCCAGTCTGCTACTGGCTTCCGTCGGGAGCGCATCGGATGCGGTGAACTACGTCTGAGTTTGGTGTTTTTTGTGTTACCAGTGTCGAGTCCTCAGTTGTGCCTGCCTCCATCAGGCCCGATGTTGAGGCCCGGTGCACTGTGTACGCCTCTTTTTTCACGTTTTTTGGAAGTTGACTTTGACTGTGTGCCGAACGTTGTGTTGGCCGGCCGGTTGGCGGCCGCTTTGCTTAACTATTGAACAGTTGCTCTGCGCGAACTGTCGTATCTAGTCATCACTAGTCATCATTAGTCAGCTACTTGCATACAATCGTTTAGAGACAATTGCGGCATATAGTGGCCGAAAATTTCGGTTGTCTGCATGGAATTACTGTCTTCCACAGTAACAATGGTTAACGGGAAGATAGTGGCCGAGAAGAGGGAAAGGGCCGGCCTAAGTTGTACACTCAAGACTACGGCCGAATTGAAAGATAGAAAAGCGAAGTTAGCTGCTCTGGCTCGTAACAAGGTGACGGCACCGAAAGCGGCGCCAGTTGGTGGAAATCAAACGGAGTCTGTACCGTTAGTCGTGGATGAAGTTTCTGAGGATGTGCCGTCTCCAGAAGTTGACGCTTCTACGGACTGCAACGTTGGAACTGACTGCGGCGAACAGATCAATGATGCAAATTTGGTGAACGATGATTGGAAGGTGGTAGTCTCCAAAAATACTACCAAGCGTTTTCAAAAGCTAAAAGAACAAATCGGTGCTATCCAATCTAAATCGTTCAATCAGCCAAAGGGCCTGTTTCGTGTAGTTATTGCGCGAAGAAGCGATAAAACAATTAATGGGACGACTGCTTCTACAAGTGAGCCGTTCAATGACAGGCTACTCTTATTGTGCAGTGAGTTGCACAGACTCTACCCACTCTCTACATTGGAGTCAAATGCTGGCATCATTTACGCCTGGTTTAATAACATTGACGAAGCTAACGCCGCGGTACAGTTCTCGACTCTCCTCGACATTCCGGTTGTGGCTAAATGCAAAGATCTCGATGGATACCGTGCCAGAATAAACGGAGTTGATAAAGGTTTTACTGATGAAGACATTCTATCTGCGCTTAAGGAGGCGGGTGTCGTCTCGGCGAAACGAGAGAATATTATAAAGAGGACAGGATCTACCGCGACATCGATCCCTACTGACAGGGTCATGCTTCAATTTAATAAGGTTCCACCGAGTGAAGTGTTTCTCGCTTTTAGGTCACATAAAGTCACGATGTACGCGGGAACCCCTGTCTCCTGCTATAAATGTTTGAGACTAGGCCACACTGCAAAATATTGCCGTAATGAAGTAACATGTAAGAGATGTGGTCAAGCTGGTCACCTCGCGCTAAACTGTAAACAACAGGCAAAATGCGTAAACTGCAAAGGTCCCCACGCATCGGCCTCGCTGACCTGCCCTATCCGACTGTGCGAGATAGAGAAACGCAAAGCCCAGATGGAATGCCGCTTATTGCAACAGGTGAGAGCAGAGCATCCTGAAGCAACTCAAATCAAGGTAGTCGACTCGTCGCAGCAGGTTGTTACACCCGACACCTCATCCGCTTCAACTTCCTCGTCGAAATCAGCCGCATCATCTCCACCTACCTATGCTGCTGTGGTGAGATCACTTGTCGTGAAAACCTCAGCTGGTCCCGACGTCCGTGTAAATCTACCAGGATCAACATCTCTCCTTAAGAAGCAGATCCGTACCGCTGAAAAACTGGCTACGACTACTCTTCGCAAGCCCCGTCCATTGAAGTCATCGCGCATCACTGCCACTCCTAAATAAAAGGGACGTGACTCCAACATAATCTCATCCCTGAAGCACATCACGAAGGTTTTGATTATTGTACCCCGAAGGCTGCAATACGCCTTAAAAAACTAATTGTGGTTCTCACCCCGTTGTTGTCAATTCTTTCGATGTTAACCTAGGATTTCTTATTTTTGGGTTTTTACTATCTTGATGTTCTCACAACTACCTATTTTCATCAATGCATTGTGTAAATTATATAAATCAAAACTGCACACGTAATGTGAAGTCATGCCAAGTCTCGAATGACGTCAGACTTGAGCCGAGTAGTTTAGCTTTTATCCATTTTAACGCGGGGACTGGAGGGTTAAAGAAATCCGGTCAGCTGGAGTTATTAGATAACTTGTTAAACGATGAGGAAGCCCTATTTGATGCGGCAGTGGTTAGTGAAACGTGGCTAAAGCAATGCGATCAGGCGTCTCACTCAATAAGCGGTTTCGAATTGGTTGCGTCGGGCAGAAACCTGGGGAGATTGGGCGGCGGTGTCGGCATCTATGTGCGTTCCACCTGTAGTATTTTATCATCGCGCTCTGTTTGTAGTTCTGATGGCAATGTACAGGTGGTACGTTTGCACTTGAAAAAACTGGACGATCTTGAATGTTTTATTGTAGGCTTTTATTCCAACCATGTGTCCTGTAAAGACACCCTATTGAATGCTCTAGACGATATGTTGCCAAAATGTACCTCTACTCCTGTCATTGCTATGGGCGATGCGAATGTCAACCTTCTCTCAAGCCCGCAGCCCAGTGACTATACTTCATTCTTTTCCGCAAGAGACTTCTCACTTGTAGTGGATCGCACAACCAGACCCGCATCTCGTACGTGTATTGACCGCATTGCTGTTTCTAATTGCTCAAGATTTGCTACTGTCCAGCCTGTGGTTCTCGAAACTCTTATTTTTCTGATCATTACTGGTTCTCTTATCTCTTTCTGCCAAACCGCTGCTAAACCGTTGGCCGAATTGGTCCCAAACCCACGTAGAAGTCACAATAGAGCTAAAATTGATTTGTGTCTATATCGCTTTTAAGATGTCTCGTGGTTAGCAGTTTATGATGCAATAGACGTAAATTCGGCTTTCGATGTGTTCTGTAAAATCCTGCTTCTTATGTACAAAAAGTCAGTTGATTTAGTGGATCCCCTTGCTTCTGATAGTTCCCGCAAGGGGAATCAATTTTCTTTCTCTCCAGGTTTACGACGACTGCGTCGCAGAGTTAATAAATTGTACCGCAGACATCGTAAGATAAATTCGATAGATTCTAAAATCTCCTACTTAAACAGTCGTCGCCGCTACCTCAATGCAATTCGAGCCGCGAGGACAGCATTCTACCGCAATCGCTTTGCTTCCTTGCGCGATGACTCCGCTCAACTCTGGAGATTCATCAACGGAATCTGTTGTAGACGACTTGAATCAGTGGATTTACCGTCCACGTTATTAGTTGGCGAGAATAAAACACTAGAAAACCCAGTTGAAATTGCAGACGAGCTAAACCGTCACTTTGCCACATTAGGAAATACTACGGTCGCTCACCTCGAAAAGAGCAGAGATATAGAAACTTTGCTAGACGAGGTATGGGAAAAAATGGCACAGTGTTTTCATTTTCTGCTGTTTCTGTTCCTGAGGTCCTTGGTGTCCTTCTTAGTCTTAAAGCAAGCTATAGTCGAGGCGTCATGGGAGTGCTCGCAAAACTGTTAAAGCTGGCAGCTCCATCAATTGCAGGACCTCTAGCTGCCATTATAAATCGTTCATTTGAATCTGGGAGCTTCCCATCACGGTTGAAGGATACGGCGGTGTTTCCTTTATTTAAAAAAAAGGGTGAAAAAAAATCATAGACCGATCTCGGTCGTTGATTATATCTCAAAGGTCATCGAGAAACTGGTGTTGGTTAGATTAGATCGATATTTAGAGTCGACCAAATTCCTTTCGCCTAACCAGTTCGGTTTTCGCAGGGGTAGGTCGACTGACCTCGCGCTGGCCCACTTTCATCATTCCCTTCTGTTCCAAATGCTCGCTCAGCTGGGTTGCTCCGCGCAGGCTGTTGCCTGGGTTGGATCCTATCTATCAGGACGGAGACAGGTGGTACGAGCTGGTCAAATGGAGTCCTCCTGGCAGCAGGTTGACATGGGTACCCCTCAAGGCTCGGTTCTCGGACCTTTTATGTTTCTTATTTTTCTGAACTTCATTCTATTAAGCATCCAGGGGCAAAACCTTGGCTCAACTATTGCTTTTGCTGATGACACTACGCTACTGTTCGGAGTGAATCATCGAAATTTTAATACGGACTTGCACCAGTCGCTTTTAAAGGTTGATAACATAATTCGCATTTCTAACAGCTTTGGACTAGTTGTCAATGCTAGTAAAACGAATTACATAATTTTTCGTTCATCGCCAAGGCAACTGGCATTACCTGACAACTTAATACTCAAGACACGGAACATTGAGCTATCGCATACCGCTAAGTGCCTGGGGCTCGTTCTCCAGGAAAACATGAGGTGGCATCCTCATCCGGATTATATTGCACCTAAGTGCTATGCAGTAATAGCTGCGCTGTGCAGAATGAAAATGATTGGGGTCCCCATAGAGGGTCTACTTATGGTATACAAAAGCCAGTGCTATGCTATGGTATTCTTCTCTAGGGTGGTGGCCACGATGGAATTCTCCGGAGAGCCAAAGTGATACAGAATGATGCACTTAGAGCAATTTTTTCAAGGAAGCGAAGGGATTCGGTCCGTGACTTGTTCAATCGTTTTAATCCACTTACTGTGGAAAGCATTTACACGCTAAGGGTTTCAATGTTAGCATACAACATTTCGCAAGGTATTGTGCCCACGGAAGTCGCATTTCCACTAATCCCTACCCTCAGCCGAGCATCAACTAGGCGTGCAACAACTTTTGCAGTACCCTCTGTGTCCCTGAAGTCCAGTCAGCACGCACTTGCATGCCGTTTTCCGAAAACCTGGACGTGCATTCCCAAACACATTAGATGCCTAACAAGGAAACATTTCTTCGTTCGTGAACTGAAACGGTGGCTTTTAATTTCACAGTCAGAATCTGGCTTGTAATCTAGGTAAATTCGGAATTGGGATGGTAGTGCTTTGTATATAGGGGCACACACTCGGCTTAGATAGTTATGTTTATACGTTGTTTTTACCCATAGTTGTGAATTCTGAAGATGCTGTACTAGTGAAGTGTACTTCGTTTGTGCGAATATTTAAAAGTGTGTAGCCTTACATGTTGTTCGTGTTCAATCAAACATACCAGCTGCTGTTTTGGTGTTCTTGTGATACCCAATAACCACGGCGATTGTGTAAAGTGCTTATAAAAAGCACTCCTTGGACTTTGTCGAGAGTGATATTCTACTTCGTTGTTTGAATCATGTTTTTTTTAATTTTTTAATTATTTTTATTTGCCGAGAACTTAAGCGTTGTGAAATGCTGTTCCGTAAATAAACCACGTTTGAAATTTAAATTGAATATATATATATATAGAGAGAGAGAGAGAAAGGCTCCTTCACGCTATTGAGTCAAAGTCCCCACACCTAGGAGCTAACCTGCGACCAGGAGGGTGTAACGCACTGCATTAACATAAATGGTTAAACATGGAGCGATATACATACATATATATATATATAGAGGCGAGCACTGCCGAGTGTGCAAATGTATTGCAAATGATTACTAAATCATCGCAATATTTTCGTTACATCGCTCCATTATTAAGCATTTCTATTATAGCAGAGATCTTTTTCCTGGAAGGCTTTGGGAATGCAGAATGCACATGTGTCACTAGCAGCCTGCGTGACTAGTGTGGGGCTCACAAACCAACTAAACCCGGATTCCTCCCCATCCTCCCAGGCTCGGTAATACTTGGCATTTCTTTGAAGCCATGGGAGAGGCCTTTCTGCCACTTCTCCCTAATTTAGATACGTCTTCGTCTATCTTTCTACATATTCAAATGCATCTAGACAGGGAGCTTATGCCAGATATCGTCCTGAAGGGGTGCGTCAAGAGCTGGAGGGCCTGGCTGCACTTCTTTTCGCACCTGCCTCGGCTCCTCGTCTCGACCACTCTCCCGAGGCTGCCACGTGTATCTCTCTCGCCTAGCGGTTTTTTTGGCCGTCTTAAGCATCAAAATTGCGTCGAATAGATCCGTCGCTTTCTTCCACGCTTCCGTCGAGGTCACCATATGGCTAAACACCTTTTTGATGGGGCGGCCCCTTACGGCCGTGAAGTCCGCGCACCTTACCTACCAAAGAGACTTGCAGTGCAGGACAGTGTGTTCCACGCCCCAAATTGGCATAACACACAGGTGTCATTGGTGGCCTTCCCTAACTTAACCATGTAGCTCTGGAACTGACCGTAACCGGTCAGAACCTGGCTGACTCGGCAACCCTCAATCCTTGGCATAACCCGTGCCAGGTTTAAGGCGGTCCACTGGACCTTTGCCACGACAAGTTTTACATGTACCGCTCCAGTTAAGCCCGTGTCAGGAGTCACCTCAAAAAACTTTGCCTCTTTCCTAATTTCTATTTGGTGAGCCCCCATCATAAGGCGGGCTCCTTTTGTTCTCTTCCGGCCCGTTAGATACAGCGCCTCGGTCTTGTGCGGTGCAAGTGTCAGATGATTGCGGAACACCCACTACATCGCCATTGATAAAGCTTCGCAGAGGTCAGTGACAGCGGGCGTGGCCTGAATAGCTAGCGCGTAACACCCTTCTGGCTTCTGGTGTTCTCAATCGCAGGTTAGATCCAGGGTGTGGGGATCCCTGAATCAATAGCGTAAAAGGGTCTATATGGACGAGTTTTAAAAAACGTATGTGTTTATATATATATATATATATATATATATATATATATATATATATATATATATATATATATATATATATGCAGTTTAATAAAGTCATTTGTCAACAAGCAACAATTCTTAATAAGAGGCGCATGAGAACTGCCAGGAGAATAACGCATGCTCTTTTTGGTTGCATTGCTACAGTTACGCCGATTCAGATATAACCGAAAGCCACTATTATGGTCTGCCAATTGAGGATATCGGTAAGTATCAATTTTTCGCAAAACAAAACAATACAAGCCAAATGGACTATCTGGAAGTGTATACCGACACAAGCAGGGTCAACTACATTTTTCGGCACTTTGGTCAAGTGTAAGTAGTCCTGGTTTACCATCCAAAGTAATAAGTGTCCTAAGATGACAATAAGTATCCTAAAATGAATATATTTATCATTTTATTTTCTCTGAGACAATTTTTAAAGCGATACTAAATAATACTAGGTAATTAGTCACGGCAATTTAAGTATGATTCTCGCTACGGAAGTTTAGTGTATTTACGGATTTGTGACGTGTCGTAAGTTGCAAGTGTGACTGTTAAGTTTTGCTGGCCTAATCAGCCCAGAATATAAGCAACAAATAGTTGTCATATTTATTCGTAAAAAGCATCTAAAACAGCTGATATTATACAATTTTTAGGAATCTTGTGGCATATGGAGGACGTTGTAACAAAAGAAAAGGTACAGGTAGGCCATCCACGGACACATAGTAATATCCAAATACCTAGTAGTCATCCTAACCATGTATTAATAGCGTTTCAATTGCAAATGACAATCAATATATTAAAGAAATGTAAATGCAGCAATTAATGAGTGCAAAATTCTAGTTACAGTAAATATAGTCATTCACTGGCTTTAAACAGCTATGCACGTTCTAGTGGTATCATATTCAGTACATTTAATAGAAAAAGCATATTGACAACTTGCATAAAAAATAGCACACTAGTAAACGAGTGTACAGAACCCTAAGCCGTGCCTTATTGATGTTATTTTTGCTGCAGATGGTGATTTATTTCCTGCGTTTAACAAGCCACCAAAAACCTTATACATTTATCAGACAAACCTATATAAGCCGTGGCCTCTGCATCTTGAAAAACAGTTCTTGATCATGGATGAACCAATCGCTCGCTTCAGAGGAGGCAGTGACCTGTTCAATGAGACCGGAGACCCCCGAAATGGATAAGTACGCTCTACATGCATTCATGATGACTCTTTTTCCTGTCAAGTAGATAGTGATTAACTCTAGGCAGATTCGAATGAGTGTCATTTTATAATAAGATTATATTATTCATATATTATTTAAGGTCTCTTTGAAAGGCAAAACTCCTCGATTACCACAAAGTGACTGCACTTTTTCTCCGTATAGGTGTCTTTGCCCGAATCCAACGCACATTAAAGGGACGTTTGATGCAAGCCTGCGGAATACGTACAGAACCTATGAGAGAATCATACTTATAATACCAGTCGTATTGAGCCAGCCTCATTTCCTTAACGGAGATCCCTCACTGCGACAGTCCATCAGCGGATTACATCCTGATGCGAAAAAGCACACGTCCTATATTGACGTACATGCGGTGAGTTTTGTCATGGCTTTTTGTGTTCAAGAGTAACAATTTATTATGAATCTTGTTGTTTTCGTGTGTACATTTTAGAGCAGACCATTAACTGTCTATTGTCATTGCGTGAAAATGTGCAAGAAGTTGCACAATATTAAGTTACACAATACCCTTCAGAGCTGGTGTATTGTCTTGCTGATCAAGCCCGTAGTCTTCTTGAACCTGCTGTTTTGCCCATAGTGAAGTGCTCGGGCTTTTGCGTTAAGCAAGAGCATTACAATAAATCGGGTGTAGGCAAAACTACTTTGACTGTTGTAAAGTAAACGCGCAAGGCAGGGGACGAACGACGGGTGCACGACAAAGCAGAATGAGAGTCCTCAGCTTATATCGTACGTCTGCGCAGAGTGGTGAATTATCCGATTAGTAACGGACAGATGAAAGCCACCTAACAGGTCTTCTATGCAACCGTTACAGTGCGATCTTGTCTACAATTTTGTTTTCATAACGCATTTAACTGACGTAAGCCCGGTAAGCCCCAACCTAAGAGCAGCAAGCCTAGCACCTTAGCCGCGTCTTCGTGTTAAACTACAATGTATACTTTCTGCAGTAAAATGTTCGCTTTCTTGTCGTTTTCCCAATTTCTCTCAAAAATGTTCATACCGCTTCGTCCATAAACCCTAATGTTTCTATTGCAACTGGCTGTGCTATGAAAGTTGCCTTCAAATCGTGATTCTTCAAACTCTTTCGCTACTCTGCTAAATTGGCAAGCGCTTGCCAGTCTCGATTCATATAGGTGTCCCGCAAAAGGAACTCTCTTGAAAACCACGAAACTGTGGTCGTACCGTCTAGCTGCAACTATTAGAGGATGTCGGTGCTGCTAGAATAATTTTCTTAGACACGGGGTGGCGCGAGTGCCTTCCGCAGCTCCTAGAACAGCTGAAGCCACATTGTTTCGTCGGCGATGCCGGTATGTTGCATAGGCAGTGTTGCCAACGGAACCGTAGAATGAAGACAGACGAAAATGCGCGGGTTCTTACACTCACTGATTCCTATTTATTGTATTTCACGATACGCTAAAGAGCGATACGGCAGCGCCGCCTCTATTATTGTTATTGCCTAGCTAGCTCACACTATGTCCCGGCGGTTAGCGCGAAGCTGTTCGCCGCCGGAACTCACACAGACCACACTCTTGACAATGCCACTACGCTAGCTCTAACAATCACTTAACTAAATACATATATATATATATATATATATATATATATAAATCTGCCTGCACCTGCTAGCCACGATCACTCACCACCCTAGGGCACTATCACTGCCACGATCACGCCGTTGTCGCTGCCACGCCGTCGGACGTCCCGATCGCCGCCGGACTGAGGGTTTGCAAAGCACGCGTTACGCCGAACGCTCGGGATAGCAAGAGGTTGATAAAATGGCGCGCATCCCTTTTTATACGGCCGGCGACCGCCACCGTGATAGTGCGCGAACAGTGCAATGGCGGGTTGCGGCGAACAGAGCAGTGGCGGGTTGTGGCAAACCGTGCAGTGGCGGGTTGTGGCCGACAGGTCCGTGGAGAGTTGTGGCTAGCAGGCAGAGATCATCATCATCATGGCGGGCAAATACAAACTTCAACCCGCGGCCATCCAATATGCAACAGTCCTCCCCCTTTTTGAGGGAAGGTAGCCCCTCAAAACGTACGATGTTACATTGGTTGTGTTTAACATTCATTATGTGGCACTCTGCGAGCTCAACTTTAGCTCACAACAATTTCTCACAATCAAACAAGCTCACAACGCCAACAGGCGTCCAGCTCTTGATATAGCGGCCTCCACCGAGTTGCGCCCGGTAGGCACGCTTCACGCCGTCCTTGGTCGCCAGCGGCTTCTCCACACGACTTAGGTGCCAAAATGCCCGTGGCACTCCTTCTTCCAGTAGTACTACGACGGCGCCCACGGCGAACGGCTCGACATGGGGACTCCCCGCCGCCGCAGAGCCATCGTCAGGACCAGCAGATGCTCGGCGCGCCATCGCCTTCAAAATGAGCTGCTCCGATCGCGGCCCATGTGACTATCGCGACCCAAATCTTCGTTTACCTCCTCGTGACACGTTCATGACCATTTCTGTCTTGAAATGCTTCAGCCCTGAATTGAACTCGGCCAGGCCTCCCCCAAACACGGCTGCCGGGCCTCACGCAGCGGGTGCTGCTTCGCCCACGCGAGCTCTTCCGCCGTGAGTCGACAACTCTCATCCTGCCGATGGAACCACCTTCCAGCCTGGGCGACGGTGGCGACGATTCGAGTCAGTTTGCGCAAGCTTGAACACCCCGCTGGGTCTATTAGCGGGGGTTCGCACGTTTGCAAAAAAACACCCGAATCTCAGGAAGCTTTTCGTAGCCTTGCCCCGGCTGGAAGGCGGGGTACTGCGTCGACGGATTCTTCAGGAACTCCGCGCTTGGTTACGTGATGCACGACTGACCTTGCTGCAACCACTTCGTTCCCTTTCGTGGATGAAGACTCAGATGGCGTCACTGGATGGATGGAAGAACTCTCGACCACCGTTGAAATTCCTAGCTTGGCAACGGGGAGCGCCGCCCCGCCCGTTGCGTTGATTTCTTGAACCGCGACTTGCCGATTTACAATCGGACCTGGCGCTGAACTTGATTCTTGACCACTGGGGCCAACGCGCTCCGGCAGTCTCGTCGATAATGATGCTCTTGCCTCTGCCCATCGTGCAGACATGTCCAGGGCGCTCGACGGCATGGCGGCGGCTAGAGTGCTACGTCTTTTGTAGCCCATTAGCCTACCTCGGATTTGGCACAACGTATCTGCATATTCAGAAGATCTACCTGTTTCTAGATCTATTTGCTCCTCGCTGAGCGTGCTGGCCATTTCGGCCACAAAGCACTTGTCTAATTCGTCTAATTGTAGCTGGAGCCCCTCCGCTCTTACCAACCAGCCGTTAACACGGTCCTCATTCCACTGCGTGAACCGCGGAGGCTCCTGGCCCTCATAACAAAACGACTGTACGGTGGTGTCCAGTTTTAACACCGCCGCATACATTGAACGCCGAAGCGCCATCACACGACTGTCTGTCTCAGCCATTCTGGCTGTCGCTACGATCACTTCTACGTCCGGGCCATTTGTTACACGTCGTGCCCCACGTTGGGCGCTAAGATGTGCGCCAAACGGAACCGTAGAATGAAGGCAGACGACAATGCGCGGGTTCTTACACTCACTGATTCTTGTTTATCATATTTCACGATACGCAAAAGAGGCGATACGGCAGCGCCGCCTCTCTTCGTATTATTATTATTGCCTAGCTAGCTCACACTATGTCCCGGCGGTTAGCGCAAAGCTGTTTCGCCGCCGGAACTCACACAGACCCACACACTGACAATGCCGCTACGCTAGCTCTAACAATCGCTCAACTAAATATATATATATATAAATCTGCCTGCACCTGCTAGTCACGATCACTCACCACCCTAGGGCACTATCACTACCACGCTCACGCCGTTGTCGCTGCCACGCCGTCGGACGTCCCGGTCGCCCACGGACTGAGGGGGGAGGGGGGGGGGGAGAGAGAGAGAGCACGCCTTCAGTCGAACGCTCGGGATAGCAAGAGGTTGATAAAATGGCGCGCATCCCTTTTTATACGGCCGGCGACCGGCACCGTGACAGTGCAGTGGCGGGTTGCGGCGAACCGTGCAGTGGAGAGTTGTGGCCAACAGTGCAGTGGAGGGTTGTGGCCGACAGTGGCGTGGCGGGTTGTGGCTAGCAGGCAGAGATCATCATCATCATGGCGGACAAATACAAACTTCAACCGGCGGCCATCCAATATGCAACAGGCAGTAAGCATGAGGCACACATAGTCACCCAACCGCAGGCCAGCAGAACAAGGCGGCTGAGCGGCTTTGTCAATGAACGCATCCAAGGCAGCCCTTGCGTGTATCGTCATAAGCCATTCTAGAAAATATTTATAGCTCTGAGATAAACGGGAAGGGAGATTTAATCGCACTTTCCAATAGTATACTTTAGGTATGAACATTCGAGATGAGAGCTAACTGCCATAAAGGGCTTCGTGGTTGGATTTGCGTTTGCAACAGTGAGCCGTTTGGTTGCAATATTTCTAAATGTGGTTACCCTGTGAGTTTTTGGAAACTTCTATAATCCCAACAAAATCTATTCAGCAAAAGTTAGAATTACTTAGTAGTTGGACGCTCTTGGCTTTGATTCGATTAGTCCTAGTGACACCTGGTGATCCCTAAGGATTCTCAACTCAAGATTCCTAACACTAAACATAATAGGGGAACATACGCACGGTTGAATACCACTATCTTATATCAACAGTAGTTCTCGCAGGTTTAATGACGTGGGACTTAAAAGCAGCAAGGACGAGAGAGACTGCAAAACTTTAAAAGATTATACAGAAAGAAGGACGGTAGAAAAAAAGCTATTGCACAGCCGTAGTTTAGATAAATGATGAAAATATTGCTCGGAGCTTGTGTTGGAACCTAACAAGTAACATCCGTGAATGAATACGGTTGCCATCACAGATAAATCCCTAGGCCTGTTCTGCGTATACTGCAATGCAGTTGAAGACATGCCACTGTGCACGAACGGTCTGGCGAAGGGCTGTAAGCAACTTACGATTACCAAAATATAAATGGTGCACATTTCATCCATAAAGCTAGCTGCCGGCCATCGGTTCACTAAATGGCCACAGCGAGCATTTGTTGGGCTCCATGCAAAATTCCTCTTATATACTATTGGCAATACTCATTTTAAAAGGGCTAGCTTAAAGTACAAGGCTAGTGGTCTAAATCAATCGTATCTTGTCACTTTAAATTTGTATACAACTAAAAGTAGTGCTTAGTGTGTTTACTAAAGCTCTACCGTAGAAACCTGAGACTTTTATCTTTAGTTAAAATAATTTATGAGCTAAGGGCATCGAACATATCACAATATCCCTGCAATTTGTCTTTCTAGAGATCTGGTCGTGACTGTTGACAAGAGAATACGAGCTCAGATCAATCTAAGGCTGATACCTTTGAAAACAGAAAATGTCCCGAAAATAATTTTTCCGGTATTTTGGATGGAAAATGGTGAGTGTTACCTAAAATAATAACACATGCTATATTTGAAGTATAAGTAAATAGTTTCATCATTTTCTTTATCTATGCATATTCTAATACACGCTCAACTACGCCCCATACAGAGAAATCCAAAGGATTTATATCTGAGCTGTTTGGTGGTTAAAAGTGTTTTGGCCAGAACAAATTCAAATGTTCGTCCAATTAGTTTTGCACAAATGGCTCGTGTAAGCGGGCATGCCGTCTTGCTGAAATGCGTATGGCCTTCCATTCGATACGCGTCCCACAGATTCACAGCAGTCATCATAGCTCGTTGGCAAACTCTCCGCTCTGATCATTTCACTTTTTTCAGAGAAGCGAAAAGGCACAACGTCCTTATTGCTTAACACTGCACTTAGCAGTTGCACCCAGACAGGAAACTTAGTCGTTCCTGCCAAGGCACCTCTTCAAAGCAGTGACCGAGCTGCCGGCCATTTCTCTTGTTCAATTTAGCGTCAGCCGTAAAGAGAATTTTATCTGAAAAGAACCGAAGATGCCCGGCAGCCTCATGGAGCTACTTAAGTGGGTGGCTCTAGTCTCGTCAAACAGCACTTGTTGAAATTTTCGTGGATACGAAACCTAGTATAAATCTCTTGGCAATGGATATACATAGTGTTTCTCGGGTAAGTTGAAGAAGGAGATGGTCGCGTCCATGCTCCTGCAGGCGCAAGCGAATTGCCACTGCTACTTTTCGCTCTAAAGTATATGACCTATCACTATGCTTCTGCGGTCGTTTGCTTCTGCCAGCAAGTGTCGGCTACATTATAGCTGTTGTAGAAACAGCTCACCAAAGCAGCCGCGCGGTCATGCTTAACGTTGCTCCGTCGATGTCCAGTCAATCCGGTGATTAGGCGACATACTAAGCAAAGTTGTCCCGTATAAGCCTAAATGAAGCTATTCGGTACCTTATCAAACTGGACAAACTTTTCTATATTTGCGGTCCTCATTGATTCCAGATCTGGTTTCGACATAGCGGCCGGTTGTTTTGTCTTGATGAAGCAGCTGGGCAGGCTAGAGCTGGACCACGAATGCTCACTCTACTTAGCGCACTTCTGAAGGACAATCAGAATAAATACAAAAGGCTCTACAGTACTTCCTGTTCATAATACGTAACGATCGTTGCAAAAAAAAATATTCCAAAATCTATTACCAGATCTATCTGGTAATCGTTTAATTTATCAACAGCTACGACTAACCAGGCCCAAAAAGGGATGTCTTCATTTCGAAATCTCGCCCTGTCGAAGTGACTCTCTAGACTGTACCGTACCCGTGGCGCTCTCTCAGCGCCAACAGCCTCGTATGGAATATAGGTAATCTGGACTTATCAAACTAAGAAGAACTTTAGAGCCCTTGACGTTCAGTTAAGCCAACTTCTGAATAAAGCTTAGTAATGCATTTCTGCTTGCTGATGATCAACGCTTGCCCCTGAATATTGGCATTCAACCCAGACTTTGCTCTAAACGCCTCCAGGTTTAAAGTTAGTGATATGAAGAGCGACCGGATGTCCTGTTTGTCAGTGGTCAGGTAACATTGAAAGCAAAGACTAGAAGGGTCTCTCAAGAAACTTGCTTCTTGGCTTAAGGCTCACGGACTTCCGACCACCATGATCCGGGCAGCCTTCGAGTTCTGCTCTTCAATTTAGGCATTTAATAGCCGAGTCAGAGTATGCTTTCCAAGTTGCCACCTAGTAAAATACTCTCCTTTTTCTCAGTGCGCCATATTTATGGAGCTGCGCCATATCTAGCGCTTAAGCTCGCAAAGTGAACAGTAAGCTGTCACTAACCGGAGGTTTAACTTACACAACAAATATACGCGTAGCTACAGCTACCGCAAATACGCGAGTACCGATGAGAAGCTCGGCTGCGTCGAACTTGCGAGTTTTTTTGCCCGCCAATGGGCCAGCAGCAACATAAAACAGAACATTTGTTCGACTGAACGTAACTCTTGTGTATACATACGTCGGCACTCGCAAACTTACCCTAGTGTGGCAAGCCACCGCTCTTTGAATATGTGGAGAGCGTAAGGGACTGGGGGTACACACATTAGTGCTTTTTGCGCGCAACCTTTGCGTGTGTATATTGATTTTTGTTTTATATGGGGGGAGGTTTGAAAACGCTAATGCACTATTGGTACTGGCAACCAACAGCGCCTAGTGAGGGACACTTCACTACTAAAAACTTCAATCCTCCCCACCCCCCTGGAGTTCGGATCTGTGGAGCACTACTTCGAGACCATGGGAGGGGAGCCTCGTGCTCCACCGGCTCTCATGGATCTCGTTGTGTCCTCAGCTCACGAACCCAAGGGGATGCGTCGAGTCGTCTTACGGAGGGCTGGGTTGGCATAGCCCCTTGCGGGGCACCCTCATCTTCGACCACTTAATGGCGTCTGTGTGCCTCCGTAACGCGCGCGGCGACCGTTTTCTAGCCGCGTCTTCTCGCGCATAATAGCGTCTAAGAAATATACGCCTGCCGTCATGCGTCGACATCCTCCATCGTGTGACCGACATGTCTTGTGTCGATCTCTCAGCACAGCAATACGTCGAGCTTCTGCAGACAGGGCCTGGGCGGAGCAGGACGAGACCGAATGGTTTACATCATTAGGCTGCCCGACGCGCAGAGTGTGCACGTATCCACCTGCGACTTCCCAATCCGCACCATATAAGTTTGGAATTGGCCGTGGCCCGTAAGGGCCTGGACCGACCGAAACTATGTAAGAGGCCCAGGCGGCACGTCATACCAACGTCGATGGTCCGGTTTAAGCGACCGGGTCCAGTTCATCCGGGGCAATCCTGGGCCTGGCGTGGCCCATTCGTAACCCCACGCATCAAACGTTGCCGCTCGAGCTTGCGCGGAGTCCGTCGCGTCATCCGTCTCACGCTCGCTTCTTTCCGGACCAGGGCGAGCGCTGCCTCTGTGCCCACCTTGCAGTACGCCCGGCAGACCCGAAGGGCCATGCCGCGCTGCGCCTCACGAAGAGCTCGTCTGGTGCGAGCGGTTCGTAAGGCCAGGTGAGCCTACGCAGGCGCCGCGTACATCGGCAACTCCGCGACGGAGGCTAGCAGCCGGCGACACCCGTCCGTAGCACCTCCCACCCGAGGGAGAATCCTGGCCAGATTCTGAGCAGCCTTGCTGACCTTGGCAACGATGTGCTTGATATGCGCGGCACCTGTAAAACAGGTATCTGAAATGACGCCTAGGTACTTGGCAATTCTTTAATTGGAATAGGGTGGTCCTCGAGCGTCAGGTTTATTCCACGTGTCACCTTCCGGCCCATTAAGTAAACTGCCTCCGTCTTCTGTGGGGCAAGCTGTAGGTAATGGGCCGTCATCCATGCCTATATGTCGGCTAGCGCCGCGTTAGACATTTCTTAGAGACGAGCCGTGATGAAAAGGGCGAGGCCGTCGGCGTACGCGACGGTCTCTACGTCCTCGGAAAGCCCCAGCCGCAGAATACCGTCGCAGGTTCCATAGAAGTGGGCAAAGAACGGAGTCCTGCGGCACCGGCTGTCACACTATGCTGACTATGTCCTGTTATGAGCATCCTGTCGTTTAAATAAATAGATTATCCGCTGGAGGTGAGGTGAAGTACCTTTAAGCTAAAGCGTTCTTCACATCATGGAGAATGAGAAGAACGGAAGGCCGGGCTTTCAGAGATTTCTTAGTCTCCTGGTTCGCCTTCCGCAGGATACGGTGAAGTGCATCTATCGTGGCCGGCCCGTCGGAAGCCATACTGGTGACCCGACGGAGCGCAAAGTCCTCGATCTCTGCATTTAGGCGCTCTGTTATTAGATTTTTAAGCAGTTTGCATACTGTGTCCAGTAGACAAATTGGTCTTATTGACGTAGAGCCATGCTTTGGAATGAGCGCAAAGTACGCCCGCCGCCACGAACCCGCCACGCTGCCGCCTTTGCTTAAGTGATGACAGTTTTCAGGGTTCGTCGGCAGTCTCTGCAGTTACCTGAACTCGTCCGCCCGTCGCTGGGCTGGAAGAAGAACGGAATCTTCACCTCCTGCGGCGTCGTCTTGCAATCCATTACCTTGCTCTCGTCAGGGGGACTGCCCGCCATCTGACAGGCCATTTGTATGATGGTGGATAGTTTCCCTGCATCGACACCCGTATCTTGTGCAGTTCTCAATCTTGCACGGAACGTGGCAATAAGGCCTCCTTAAGAAGGGTTCCCATTTGCCATGTGCGACGAGACGAAAAAGGGGTAGGGGGCTCCTGGGGGCCAATTTGAAGGTGATATAGCGGTGGTCGCTCATCGATTCTATTTCGAACCGTCCAACGCTGAATGGCGAAGAGCAAGGCGTCATCCGCTAGGGTGAGATTTAGGAACGACCGCTAGGAGCCCCCACAAAAAGTGGGTTCATTGCCGGTGTTGGCCAAGAAAAGTCCATTTCGGCCATCCAATCTAAAACATTGACCCCGTTCATTAGTGCATCGACTCCCCAGGCGACACTCGAAGCGTTGAAATTTTTCGTTACCACCACGGACTCGTGAGAGTGAGCCCGTATGAGCCCGTGACTGAGGCCAAAATCCCTCGAACTCCGTCAGAGGTCTATTGGGCGAAAAGTAACAGTTGTAAACGACAACTGACCCTCGCAACTCCGCTCAGGCAAAGGCGGACCTGAGCCATGACCCGTATTTGCAAGAGCAGTATGGAACCAGTCCACCAGATTGCGGCATCTGCTGTATTATCCATGTACAGATTTAGCGTCCGCCTGGCAATGGCGACGTTTGGCTCTGTAAAAAGACACATCCCTTCGCGCTGGGTATAAGAATAGGCGCGAGGAGGGGTGGGTCGTTAACCTATTCAGATTTACCTGTAGAAAACTGGTCATGCTTAGCTGTACCCTCACCCACCATCTGCCAGTCGGCACCCCATCGTCGGCGGGGATGATGATCTTGGGCTCCATTTTTCCGCGATTCCGTTTCTGGGTCGTAGGCTGCCGATTTGTCGGGTCCGAGTTGTTAGCTGACTTCTCCGATTGCTGCAGCTTTTTCTTATCCAATGCCTCCTGACGTTCCCGCCAAACCTGCAGTATCTGGACCCGGTAGACTGGACACCTCATGCTGTCAGCTCTATGGCCAGCTATATTGCAGTTTATGCACTGCGGAGTTAGAGCACCATAGGCGCGCACCGTGTGAGCTGTAGACCCACAGCGGTGGCACACGCGATCCACGCCGGAAGCTGTCTCACTGAGGCGGATGACCAGGTCACCCCTGGGTGTTTTTGACTACCCCCTTCACTGTGGAGCTGGAGAGACCTTCGTCCCCAAGGTGTCTCCTAACGTCCTTGAGGGCGTCCGCGAAAGACCGACTCCCTACAACCCGAACTCGTCTGGGCGGTCAGAGCGGGACTGGGTAGCACAAGGTCCCTGTAGAGCAGAAGAGCCCTCCTCGCACACAGCGACGAGACCGGGCTGGTGGCGTGCGCCACCAGCACCGCGAGGGCGCGTTGCAGGCTTTTCCCCGACGCTTAGGGGATATATATAACAGAGAAGTCAAAATGGAGCCAGCAAGAGCTTCGATCTATGGTCTTCCTATGAACCTTGAGTGAGAGTTCGTCATTTTGTGAGATGCCCAATAATTCCCATCACGAGGTGACGTTGGCCGCCCCGAGTTTCAGAAGGACCATCGAGGCTCTCTTAAGCCTCAGTAGCGTGCAGGACTGCTCCCGTCTCGGGGGGGGGGCTACTTCAGCAGTGCCGGCGGAGGAGGAAAACTCTCTGGTTAGCCCTGCCAGAGCGGCGGCCTTCGAGGCATTTCCCGCACTCACGAGTAAAGCCCTAACCTCTCTGTAGGCGGTTACGCCCTCAAAAAATGTAGAAATCAGTCGGAGCGCCTCGAGTGGCCAGTACATGCCGTTGAGACTGTCGATGACTTGCCTGTTTTGGCCGTGGTGATCTTGGTTTTAAGATATTGCATTGCCACCGCTGGATCAGAGGGGGCGCACCAGACACAGATTGCACCAGGCTCAACAGACTGAGGGGCTTCTGTGCCCGCGCCTCGTCGCGCTTTCAGTGCGCGCGATGTCATCTCCACCTTCCGTCCAACCTTCCGTCAACTCAATCTTGGCGTATTGCAAAGTTCAACCACCTTCCTGACGTGCCCTTTGAACGTCTTGTACAAGGTGTCAATTTAAAAAATTGTCAAAATATTTAATTGTCACAAACTGTGTGCAGTAATTGTTAAGCGCAAAATTGAACTTGTATCCATGAGCAATAACAAACACCTTTAGCCAGTTGCGATATTATTATTATATTGTCGCTTTCTAAAATGTGGTTCTCATTGTATAAAAAAAACTCACACCAGTAATTTGTTATAAATATATTTTAGGCGTATTTACCTTCAGGCAGAGATTATCTCTTGAATGTGCTAAAGAAGCCAAACCGTGTCTTTTGGGGAGCATTGGCCACCGTTTTCTGTTCGCTCGCCACGTGTGCCCTTCTCGTGGGCCTTCTCTTTAAGCATAAGGACCCGCTGCAACCAGAGATAATTGTCGTGACGGATTTGGTCTAATTACGGTATGAACAAGATCAGTAGTTATACGCAAGCTGCCACACACCTCTTTTAGAGATATCTATTGTTACATTTACGATTTTTCTGCAAGAAGTCTCTCGTAACATCTAATGATAATGAATATGCTTAAGATCATTATTGACTACAACGTCTTCTCGCATGGCAATGTAAGAATGAAATTTAGTATTAGATGTAACGAGAGACAGCTCGATACGATGATGCTATTGGGCAAGCTAAGTTAGTATCTTCAAAATAAAAGCACTGATTATGATATGCTATCTTCAGACACTCGCTCTATATTTAAATTAATAAATGACATCACACCTACACACAACTACCTAAACAAACTAGAACAAAAATAAATAAAAAGGTGAATTTAAAATAAATAATTATTCTTGTCTTTAAGTTATTGCCAATCTTTAAATGTAACATTGAGCTCCCTATATAATCACAAGTGGCTTCAAGCCTCTCTCCTAATAATAACACCGACAAAACGTAATTAGATAATTCCCAAAGGTCAAGCCATTGCAGTAGCGATAAGAACGTACGGGACTTTTGGTGAACACTCTGATATCGTTTGAATGTCTTTTGGGAGAGGATTTACAACGTTAGGGAAGAGGTAGCAATAAACATTCTGGTACATGTTATTGAGCTGAGCTGACAGTTCAAATGCGTTGACGGCAGTTCGTATATAGATAAGCTGCTGGATTTTCAAACAGCCATGCTTTACTAGGAGCCTGCTAACATATTAATTAGGTAAAGATCGAACATTAATCAAGCGGCGTCATTGTGTAACGTGCATTGATAACATCATTGTAAGTTCATCAACTAGGGCTTCATACACCATGATGACGATGGATATGATGACACCATAGGGTAATAGAGCGCCAGTGCAACTGCTGGCGGGGCAAGGTTACATTGAATCACCAAGTAAGCGTGACATTTTCCCGGGACACCCTCTCATAATAAACAAAACCAATCGTGAGGTGATCTTCGATGAGAGTTTAAGAGCAAAACAACTTAACGCTATATTGATCATACCAGCCAAGTTTATTAAAATGACATTTAAGTGTTACAGCGAGATGTAATTAACTATCAACACTAGGGCTTGTGGGGAGCGCTACCAGTCGAGCTTATCTCGAGGCAGCCCCTCATTGTGCCCATTATTGCTGCCGCATTGCCGCGTTGAACTGCCAGCGATAGTCGCTGAAGTAGAAACTCAAGTGCTCTTTTTCCCCTGTCGCCAGTTCAATTTGTTTGCCAATCTTCTGTAAAAGCGACCATGCCCCAGGGCCGGGCCCCCCGAGTGTCTCGAATACTAGCGGCACGAAAATGAACTCGTTGGCGAGCTGGGCATATTGTTGGTCTTTAGACGCTCAGCCTTGCGTGAATCGATCATACCAGTAGATGACGTTATAGAGGAACAATTGTACGGAAAATACCGACTTGAAGTTTGGTTGAGAAGGTACAAGAAGGCCCCATTTGGTATCCACTTGGCCGTACCAAGAGAGTTTGCACATTATACCTACAAACAGGGACCACTAGCGTGCGGTTGTCGGCTTAGCTGGCTACATGCACGTAAATAAAAGCAACTCTGCTGAAGACAATATTCATATAAATATTAAAGATATAGCAACCCATAGCCAATCGTTGGGGAACCCTCAACATCATAGTAAACGGCTCAAAGAACTAGTTGTCGATAAATTTACTTGATTCGGGTGTTTCAAACGTTTCCCCGGTCGCTTCGGAAGTTTGTGGTCACTGCTTGATATTCAAGCAACCATGCTCTACTTGGAGACTGCTAACAGATTCATTAGACTTAAAACCAAACATTACGTGGGCGGCCTTTTTGAAGAGTATATAGTGCATATTATAAGTTCCATCCTAGAATAGATATATTGCAATAACACAAGCGGGGCTCACCTAGGGCTTTGTACACCAAGATGAGGATGGCAACCTAAAGCCCACACTCCGAAGAAGCGCCAGTACAACCACTGGCGAGGCAAAAATACATTGAACCACCAGAGCAGAGTAATTATTCTGGGTTACCCTTCATATAAACAAGACCAAGGCAGGTGGTCCCACTGTAATGAGAGTTCTTAATTGGCCGGATCAGGGGAGTTTGCATATTATGCTCCAGTGCTTTTCTGCACTTGTTAGTCTCTGCTAACCTAGACGCATGACCTGCTTGGTCCGCACCTGCACCGACCACTAAAGGGCTTAATGAGTCGATTACAGTCTTACAGCGATTACAGTGTCTCCAACAAGCATGCGGCCACGTTAGAGGGGGTCAGAGTAAGATGGTCAGGTCTTTTTCCATCGTCCCTAGATAGACCTGGATGTTCCGGTTTTCACAGAAAGCTAGCCGATCTTAGGGCTCGACTAAAAGTGTAATTCAAAGTCGAGTGGCGTGCTTATTGGTCTGCAGTTAAGGCGCATGACAGGCCATGATGGGCCAACGCATCTACAAGGTAACCACAACGACATCGTTGGGGACGACGCCAAGCCGCAGTCCTGTAATAATGCGCGTCGTCTCTTTGTCCAAAGAGAGTGAGAGCATCCAAACTTCAGCCCGTTGACTACTAACGGTTTAAAGCCCGTCTTTATCAGCTACGGTAGGGGCCTTATAAACCAGGCTTGCTACTTGCTTTTTGCAAAGGGGCTGTATAACTGTTCTGCTTAGTCCCATCATCGGGAAGACAGTAGAAGTAGTACTGTCGGAAGGTCTCCGTCTAGAACGCCGCCATCTAGATACCAGGCATTAAAAAGAGACATGAGGGCTATGTCCCGGAAGCATGGGGGAGTGCATCCTTAGGGTCATCCCAAAAGGAAAGGGTGATCCTACTGATGTCCGATCTTGGGGGGTCATTGCCAAGAAGAGTTGTTTTATAAGATTTTGGCATCGGTACTCACAAAACGCCTTTCTATATTCTTTCATCACCGTAACATAATACCACAGAACAGCATGGATTCCGTCAAGGAAAGTCGGTCATAACAGCATTCACGAAGTTATTATCCGAAGTGAAAAGACGCCTGGAACTTCATAACTCAAGGGAAGGTTTCTATATGCCTTATTTGTCGATCTGAAGGCCGCTTTTGACACTGCTCCGCGAATGTTGTACTCCAGAAGCTCGCTAATGCAGGTGTTGTTCCCAAGACACTAACCCTAATCGCCAGTTTCTTCAAGCAAACCCGATAATCCTTGACGATTCGATCTGTGAGCATTAGCCCGTTATCCAGACCACAGGTTATGCTCTAGGTGATAATCTTAGCCACTGGTTTTTCTACCCTTCTCAGCGATCTGCCGCCAATTTTTTTTTAAGAGGACTAACTGGAAAATGCGGTAGCACACACGGACACCACTGCAGGGAGTCCCTGCAAGTGTGGGCCGGTAGTGTGGGGCTCTAACCCACTAAAAACCAGTCATGTCCCCATCCCCCAACTGACCGGGAACTGCTTGCGCGTGCAAGCGAGGGCGCGGTTGCAGGCTTTCCCCGACGCTCAGGGGATATAATAACAGAGAAGTCAAAATGGAGCCAGCAAGAGCTTCGATCTATGGTCTTCCTATGAACCTTGAGTGAGAGTTCGTCATTTTGTGAGATGCCCAATAATTCCCATCACGAGGTGACGTTGGCCGCCCCGAGTTTCAGAAGGACCATCGAGGCTCTCTTAAGCCTCAGTAGCGTGCAGGACTGCTCCCGTCTGGGGGGGGGGGGGGGGGGGCTACTTCAGCAGTGCGGCAGGGAGGAAAACTCTCTGGTTAGCCCTGCCAGAGCGGCGGCTTCGAGGCATTTCCCGCACTCACGAGTAAAGCCCTAACCTCTCTGTAGGCGGTTACGCCCTCACAAAATGTAGAAATCAGTCGGAGCGCCTCGAGTGGCCAGTACATGCCGTTAAGACTGTCGATGACTTGCACTGTTTTGGCCGTGGTGATCTTGGTTTTAAGATATTGCATTGCCACCGCTGG